>PVLC010003222.1:0-100504 GCA_004027655.1 Graphiurus murinus | reverse complement strand
TAAAATTCCATTGTGTACATATCCCATAGTTTTGTAATCCATTCATCTGTTGTTGGACATCTTGGCTGGTTCCATAGTTTGGCAATTGTAAACTGTGCAGCTATAAACATAGATACACATGCGTTGGTCTGATAGTTTGGTTTCCTTTCTTTTGGGTAGATACCCAGTAGGGGGATCGCTGGATCATATGGTAGGATCACAAGCCGGCTAACATTTACAATTCTTATGTTTGCTTTTTATTGTATATTGGAATTGTGCTAAAAAATTTTATAGTTTTAAATATAAATATTATGATGAAAATCTAGTTCAAATATATAATGATTGATAAATGTCTGTTTTACACTGATCATTTGTGAACACAGTCATAAAACAATGAAGCTCCATGAGCAAGATTTTGGTACCTCTACAAAATACACATGGGCAGATTTGTGTGTGTGTGTGTGTGTGTGTGTGTGTGTGTGTGTGTGTGTGTGTGTGTATGGTACTAGGAATTGATCCCAGGGGTTCTACCTCTGAGCTTCACCCCCAGTTATTTTTATTTTTTATCTTGAAACAAGGTCTCTCTACATTGCCGGGAATTTAAGTTTCTGAGACTGGAATTCTGAGTCTAGGGAGAGGACAGGTAATCATAATGGTACATATTTGGGTCCTTGCCTTTTATCTTTTGCTCTCCAAAGAGCTAGTTCTTCAGAAAGAAAGGTTGAAATGACAAATTATTAAGAAAAAAAGTAGTCATAACTTTTGAATTCTTGAGAAATGTAAGTGGGTTTAATAAAAGCTGGCAACGTCTTGCAACTCGACTGTTATCCAGGCTACTTAACCTTACCTGGTTTTTCTGACCTCAAGATTTTCAGTGCTTTCCAGAGATCAAAGATTGCTGCATGAAAAGGAAAATATATAACTTTATCCTGAATTATTCTTTTAAAATTTCTCTGATAAGAAGAAAATATTGTAGTTTCTTGTTTTGTTTGCCACTGGGAATTCAGCTGTTTGCCCAATGTGTTCATGAGTATGGAGCTTTGGGGGTATGGGGCTTTCATTCAGGGTGTATGGCTTGTTGAAATAAATGATTATTCTGGTTAGTGTGAAACAGTTCTTCCAAAAGTCCTATCTCCTTTCATAATATGTTGCATTAAAAGTATTATGAGTAGAGAAGCCGAGCATGGTGGTGCACGCTTGTAATCCCAGCATTCGGGAGGCTGAGACCAGAGGATCCGGGTTCTCGGCCAGCCTCAGCTACCTAGTGAGGCACTCCGCAACTTAGTGAGACTCGGTTTCAAAATAAAGCATAAGCCGGGCGTGGTGACCCACGCTTGTAATCCCAGCATTCGGGAGGCTGAGACCAGAGGATCCGGGTTCGCGGCCAGCCTCAGCTACCTAGTGAGGCACTCTGCAACTTAGTGAGACTCGGTTTCAAAATAAAAAGAATAAAAAATAGGCTGGGGGTATAGCTCGGAGGTAGAATGCCCCTGAGTTCAATCCCCAGTACTGCAAAAAAAAAAAATATTATGAGTAGAGATATTTTCAAAACTGCCTTAGGGAAATGAAAGTATATAACTAGGAAAATTCTCCTTGAATAACTATTTTAATTTTTAATCTATCAGTATCCTTGTGCCTAATGTCTATATTATTGTGCTTTATTTATTTATTTTTTATTAATTGGTTCATTGTAATCATGCATCTTTGTTAGGTACAAACTGATAAAGGCATATATGATGCACACATTTCTCATTTAACCCCTTCCCCAATTCCCACCTCACTCCTTCGCCCTCCCTCCTTCTCAAGTTCAGTTTAGTGATTGACTTTGATATATTTGTGAAAGAACATCATGTGCATTAGGGTGTCTCCGCCCTGCTGCCCTGTCCATTACTATCAGTTAAGTCAACTTCTTTGCTTATCTAGGGTTTCTCCTCCTTCATCTGGAGTTCCTCTTATACCCCATCTTCTCCCTAGCATCCGCATATTAGGGAGAACATATGCTTTTTTACTCTTGGTGACTAACTAATCTCACTTAACATAATGTTTTCCAGTTGCATCCATTTCTCTGCAAAGAACATGATTTTGTTCTTCTTTATGGCTGAGTAAAATTCCATTGTGTACATATCCCATAGTTTTGTAATCCATTAATCTGTCGATGGACATCTTGGCTGTTTCCATAGTTTGGCAATTGTGAATTGTGCAGCTATAAACATAGATACACATGCATCGGTCTGATAGTTTGGTTTCCATTCTTTTGGGTAGATACCCAGAAGTGGTATTTCTGGATCATATGGTAGGTTCATTCCCATTCATCTGAGGATCCTCTATACTATTTTCCAAAGTGGTTGCACTAATTTGCAATCCGACCAACAATGTATTAGGGTTCCCACTTCTCCACACCTTTGCTGGCATTTGTTGTTCATGTATTTTATGATTGCCATTCTGATTGGAGTTAGGTGAAATCTCAAGGTAGTTTTGATTTGCATCTCTCTGATTGCTAATGATGTAGAACATTTCCTCATACATTTATTGGCCATTTGTGTTTCTTATTTTGTGAGGTTTCTATTTAGATCCTTTGCCCATTTTTTGATTGGGTTATTTGTTTTCTTAGCTGTTATTTTCTTGAGCTCTCTGTATATCCTAGATATTAGACCCTATCAGAAGAGTAGCTGACAAAATTTTCTCCCACTCTGTGGGCTCTCTGTTGAGGTTCTTGATAGTTTCCTTTGCTGCACAGAAGCTCTTCAGTTTAATGCAATCCCATGTATTGATCTTCTTTGAGTTTCTTGTGCTTTGGGGGTTTTGTTGAGAAAGTTTTTACCTGTGCCTATGTGTTGAAGTGTTGGTCCTATGCCCTCTTCAAGTAACTGCAAGGTCTCTGGCCTGACTTCCAGGTCTTTGATCCACCTTGAGTTGACTCTTGTGCAGGGTGAGAAAGTGGGGTTTATTTCCATTTTCCTGCATATGGTTAACTAGTTTTGCCAACACCATTTGTCAAAGAGGCTATCTTTTTTCCAGTGTATATTTTTGGCTCCTTTGTCAAAAATCCATTGACTGTAAGCATGTGGGTCTGTTTCTGAATCTTCTATTCTGCTCCATTGGTCTATGTATCTGTTTTTGTGCCAATACCATGCTATTTTTATTACTGTGGCTTTGTAGTAGAGTTTGAAGTCAGGTATTGTGATACCTCCTGCATGGTTCTTGTTGCTAAAAACTACTTTGGCTATCCTGGGCCTTTTGTTGTTCCAAATGAATTTAAGGACTGATTTTTCTATGTCTGTGAGGAGTGACCTTGGTCATTTCATGGGTATTACATTGAATCTGTAGATCACTTTTGGGGGGATGGCCATGTTGATGATATTTATTCTGCCTATCCAAGAACATGGAAGATCTTTCCATCTTCTAAGGTCTTCATCAATTTCTTTTTTCAACTTTTTATAGTTTTTCTTATAGAGATCTTTTATCTCTTTTGTTAGGCTTATCCCTTAGTATTTTATTTTTCAGGGTGCTATTGTGAGTGGAATTGTTTTCTGGATTTATTTTTCAGTGGATTTATGGTTGGCGTACAGGAAAGCTTCTAATTTTTTAAGATTGATTTTGTATATTTTGTATCCAGACACTTTGCTGAATTTGTTGATCAGTTCTATAAGTTTTTTTGGTTGACTTTGTTGGGTCTTCTAAGTGTAGTATCATGTCCTCTGCAAAAAGGGATAGGTCTTCTTTCCCTATTTTTACCCCTTTGATTTCCTTCTCTTGCCTTATTGCTCTGGCTAGAGTCTCAAGTACTATATTTAACAGAAGAGGTGATAATGGATATCATTGTCTTGTTCCTGTTTTTAGTGGGAACTCTTGCAGTTTTTCTCTATTTATTTATTTATTTATTTATTTATTTATTTATTTATTTATTTATTTATTTATTTATGGTACTGGGGATTGACCTCGGGGGCATTCTACCTTCGAGCTATACCCCCAGCCCTATTTTTTTTTTTTTTTTCGGTACTGGGGATTGAACTCAGGGGCATTCTACCTCCGAGCTATACCCCCAGCCCTATTTTTTATTCTTTATTTTGAAACCAAGTCTCACTAAGTTGCGGAGTGCCTTACTAGGTAGCTGAGGCTGGCCGCAAACCCAGATCCTCTGGTCTCAGCCTCCCGAATGCTGGGATTACAAGCGTACACCACCACACCCGGCTTGTTTTCTCCATTTAATATGATGTTGGCTGTGGGCCTATTGTATATTGCCTCTATGTTGAGGTATATTCCTTCTATTCCAATTCTCTGCAGTGCTTTTAACATGAATGAGTGTTGGATCTTGTCAAATTCTTTTTCAGCATCAATTGAGATGATTGTGTGATTTTTTTTTCTTTGATTCTGTTTATGTGGTAAATTACATGGATTGTTTTTGTATGTTGAACCAGCCTTGCATCCCTGGGATGAACCTGACTTGGTCATGGTGTATAATTTTCTTGATGTGGTTTTGGATGTGCATTACTAGTATTTTGTGTAGCAGTTTTGCATCTAAGTTCATCAATGATAAAAGCCTATAGTTTTCTTTTCTTTTGGTATTAATGTGATGTTGGCTTCATAGAATGTGTTTGGGAGAGTCCCATTTCTTTCTATTTCACGGAAGTTTGAGGAGTATTGAGATTAGCTCTTCTATAAATATTTTATTAAATTCACTTGGAAAACCATCTGGCCCTGGGCTTTTGTTTAATGGTAAACTCTTTATTGCTCTTTCTATCTTTTTGTTATTGGTCGGCTTAAGTTTTATATATCTTCTTGACTCAATTTAGGAAGGTTATATGTGTCTAGAAATTTGTCAGTTTCTTCTAGATTTTCCATTTTGTTAGAGTATAGTTTTTCAAAATAGTTTCTGATAATCCTCTGTATTTCCATATTGTCGGTGGTAATAACACCTTTTTCATCTCTTATTTTGGTAATTTGAGTTGGTTCTCTCTTTCTTTTGGTTAGGTTGGCCAATGGTTTACCTATCTTGTTTATTTTTTCAAGAAACCAGCTTCTGGTTTTGTTGATTTTCTGGTTTTTTTTTTTTTTTTATTCTCTACTTCATTAATTTCTGCTCTGATTTTCATAATTTCCTGTCTTCTGCTAGCTTTGTGGTTAGACTGTTCTTGTTTTCCGAGTGCTTTGAGCTGTGTCATTAGGTTATTTATTTGGTTATTTTCTGTTCTTCTTATGTAGGCACTCAGTGCTATGAATTTTCCTTTTAGTACTGCCTTCAAAGTGTGCCAGAGGTTTTGATATGTTGTGTCTCTGTTTTCATTGGTTTCTAGTAAACTTTTAATTTCTCCCCTTACTTCTTCTATGACCCAATCCTCATTCAGCAGTGTGGTGTTTAGTCTCCATGTGTTTACATGGCTACTCTGGGGCTTCTTAGAGTTTATTTCTAGTTTCACTCCACTGTGGTCTGAAAAGATGCAGGGAATTATGTTACATTTTTTGAATTTGCCAGTGGTCACTTTGTGGCCCAGAATGTGGTCTATTTTGGAGAAGGTTCCATGTGCAAATGAGAAAAATGTGAATTCAGCTTAAGTTGGGTGAAAGAGTCTATATGTCTCTAACAGGTCCATTTGGTTTATGGTATTCTTTAGGTCTGAGGTGTCTTTACTGACCTTTTGTTTAGAAGATCAGTCTAGTGATGCAAGAGGAATATTAAAGTCTCCTAGTATTAGTGTATTGGAATCTATGTGTGTCTTTATATCATACAGAATTTGTTTTATGAAAGTGGCTGCACCTATGTTTGGGGCATAAATGTTGATAATTGTTATTTCCTCTTGCTGGATTGTTCCTTTTACTAGTAAAAAATGACCTGCTTTGTCTCTTCTGACAAGCTTAGGCTTGAAATCTAATTTATCTGATATCATGATTGCTACTCCTGCTTGTCTTCGAGTTCCATTGGCATGGATTACCTTACTCCAGCCCTTTACCTTTAGTTTGTGGGAATCTTTGCTTGTAAGGTGTGTTTCTTGCAGGCAGCATATAGATGGATTCTGCGTTTTAATCCATTTTGCAAACTTGTGCCTTTTTATTGGGGAGTTGAGCCCATTTATATTCAGTGTGATTATTGAGAGATGATTTTTAATTCCTAATATTTTGAGTTTTGACTTCTGTTTTTGGTGGTGTTTATTCTTCTTTGCTTAGTTGTTTGCTTCCTGGAAATTATTGTTTCTCTGGTTCTGATGTTTACTTGTTTGTTCATCTTTGTAGTTAATCTCTTTGAGTGTTTTCTCTAGTGCTATTTTGAAAGACATAAATTCTTTCAGTTTCTGTTTGTCATGGAAGGTTTTTATTTCCCCGTCAATTTTGAGAGAGAGTTTTGCTGGGTAGAAGAATCTTGGCTGCAAGTTATTTTCTTTAAGAGTTTGGAATATGTTACTCCAGCCCCTCCTGGCTTTCATGACTTGATTTGGGAGGTCTGGAGTGATTCTGATTGGCTTTCCTCTAAATGTCACTTGGCCTTTTACTTTTGTTGCCTTTAGGATACTCTTCTTAGCCTCTACATTAGTCAACTTGATTATTATGTGGCATGGTGAGCCTCTTTGGTCTTGTCTTGAGGGAGTTCTATATGCTTCCTGTACCTGCGTGTCAACTTCTCTTTCTATGTTTGGAAAATTCTCTGATATTACTTCTTTGAAAAGATTGTTTATTCCATTAGTTTCAACTTCTACTCCCTCTTCTATGCCTATTATTCTTAGGTTAGCTCTTTTAAAATTGGCCCAGATCTCATCGATGTCCAATTCATACTGTCGAATTTTTTTTTTCTAAATTATGTACTATGCATTCATTTTTGGAATGGTCATCTTCTAAGAGTGATATACTATTTTCCATGTGGTCTAATCTACTGTTTATAGTTTGTACTGATGCCTTCAGTTCAGTTATTGCATCTTTCACTTCCTTCAATGCTTCTCTTTAGTTCCTGTTCAGGGTGTCAGATTCTTTGTTTATTTGTTCCTTTATTTCTTTCCAACTCTCCCTGCATTCTTTCTGAAAATCTTGTATTGATTCTAGTATTAAAGGTCTGAATTGTTCTTCTGGTAATCCCTGCCATTCTGGGTTAGTAAGATCTGTTATTGAGGGGTTGTGGTGGCTCAGTGTTTCTTTGTTATTTTTCCTTCCCATGGTTTCCCTGTTCTTAAATTTATATCTTTGCTGTTCTTGCAAGCTTTCTCATACAATCTTTGCAGTGGGGGTTTAGAGGTGTCTGCTGGTATATACAGGGACAGGATGTGTTCAGTGGTAAAGGTTGTGTGAGAAGTCACAGTGATGAATGCAAGAATAGGGTAAAATTGAGGGTTTAGTCCAGTGGAATAAGAGGTTGAGTGTGTTGAGATGATATTTTGTAATGATTAGAGGTAGTGGATATGTTGGGAGATTCTGGTAGTCAATGTAGAGTTTTAGGTGTGGTAATATGAGATGGTCTTGATATGAGACAGGGAAAAAAGGAAGAAGAAAAGAGAAGAGAAAAAGTGTCGAGGAGAAGAATATAGATGGGAGAGAGGGAGGGAAGCTTGTAAAAGGGATAAGGAGGAGAGTCAACAAACTAATCAAGAAATAACAAGGCAACCAATCAGCCAAACAAACATAAATAAATCAAGGCAATACAAAACAAAAACATAGAAAAAACAACTAAAACATAACACACACACAAAAACCCCCCAAAACCAAAAAGCAACAACAAGAAACAAAAACAAAAACCCTGCTAGTTTGTAAGTACAGAGCTGAGTTGGCTTCTTCAGTTCTTTTGGATCTACATGGATGCTTTCAGCTTTTAAATGTCTGCTCACTCTATTAAATTTTCGAATGCATCTGTGGTATTCTTATTTGCTCTGTCAGTACAGGCAGGGAGTTCTGCTGATGCCTCTCCCACTGTAAACTTGTCTCTGAGCTCTCCACAGGGCCTGTCTGCGTCTCTCTCTCTCTGCCTTTGCTGGTGGTGGGAGTGAAATCTATATGCCAGGCATTTTCCAGGGTGCCTGGAAGTTCTCTATGCCCTGTGTGCACTGAGTCCCTCAAACACTTCTGCCCTATCCAATCGCTTGAAGGCAGGTGACTGAGCCTGCGCTTTGTATAGGGTCCCTGCACCCCAGGGGTGCAATTTAACTTACAGATCCATGCTGCTCTGATTCCAGTGGGAGGTGTGGTCTGGGGTGTGCTTGCCACAGGCTTAAGATGGTTGTCCCACGTGTTCTTGGTCACTGTTGATCCTGTGGGGGTATGCCTCCTGATGAGGGTGTGTAATATCGTAGTTGCTTATTCCACTTCTGGTCATTGGGTGCACAGGAGGTCATTAGAAGTCTTGGTGCTAATAGATGCTGCTTTTGGCAACTGGCAAGATGGCGGCCGCCGATTCGTGGCACATGGCAGTGGTGCCACTGCCGCACGGGCAGGCTCCTTTGTCCTCCCTGGGTTCTGTTCAGCTGCTTTCATTGCTTTGTTCACTTTTTTGCTGCTTTTCTTTTCTTTCCTTCCATCAAGAAGCTGCTTTTGCGGCAGTTTTGATTTAAGCTCTGCAGTGCAGTTGATCGCTTCTCCAGCTCTGGTAGGAGAGGTGAGCTGGGGTGGTCCTGCGGGGTCTTACGCTGGTCATTGCACGTGTTCTGGTCACTGTGGAAGGTGCGGGGATCCGCCGCCTGGTTAGGATGTGAAGTTCTGGAGTTGCTTACTCCACAACTGGTCACTGGGTACGCAGGAGGTCGCTAGATATCTCTCTGTTAATTGATCCCCGTGCCGGCAGCTTGTGTGCTTTATTTTTTAATGAAGGAGGATTGAGTGTATCTTATTTTGGCTTTATGTTTAAAGTTAAAAAATAAATTGAAAACCAGATTTTTTAAAAGGGTCATGGTATATTAATGAAAAGACTTAGAAATTAGTAGAAAAATTGGGGAAGCTAATTATAGAAAGAGGAAAAAATAATGCATACCATAGCTCGCTAGGTAATATGTGCTATGGAATCTACAAATTTCAATAAGGTATTTTAAAGCAGAGTTTATTTTTCCTTCTGTTGGGAGAACTGATAACTCACGTATTTATCTGCCTTCTTACCTTAGTTTAAATTTTTTCACTTATCCCGGGTAATTGGAAATAGGACTTAGGAGCTATCATACATTTTGAAAATAAACTACATGGGGAAAAAAGAATATTGGATAAAGTAAATATTCTTAGTATACACACATAAATTTTGTAATGTTACATGAAACCTCTGAGCTTCACAGCAAGAAGTTTGTTTTCCACTATGCGCTAATCCTCCTGTTGCCTAAAACTCGTGCAGTCACTTTTCTGTTTAAGGAATATCAGTGGCCTTCTGTCCCTCTGGCTAAGGTCCATGAGAATCTGCACTCTTTTCAGGCGTGGCTTCCTTTTTCTCCTCAAGGAGTCCTTTCCTGGTCACCACATGGAGGGGTGTGCTTTCACCAGGTCCAGCTCTCCTGCCTGCAGACCTTTGAATGCACCTTTCTCACTGCTCGGAGTATCCTTCAGGCCCCAGCTCTGTCACCATCATTCCCTGGAGCCTTCCTGGATGACCCTGACATTTATTACCACTGTCTGTTCTGGAACTCATCTTTTGGTGTTGAGATTTTTCTTTCTCAAATAGACTGCTTTTTGAGGGCAAGATACATCTTCCTAAGATCCTTTTTTGCAGGATATAAGGGACTCAACTGACTATTTTTACTTATGTTTTCTCTGTGAGTTGAGCAATGCACTGCCTGACACATAAAGGTAAGGAGGTAAATGAAGAACTACAGACACCTTGCCTTGTGAGGGGGGCAATGACAGTACTACTGCTGATTGGAGAAAGAGGAGGCAGTTGAAAATATCTGTGCACAACCAAGTGGCTTTATCTCTGTTGTAAATCATGGCTTTCCTTTAGTGTATTATTACTTACTCATTTGTTGACTCTTTTTTAAAAGATTTTCACACATTCTGAATGACAGTTCATGAATATTCTTTTGCCTCTAGTTAATACTACCCACTGAAATGTTTTTTCCTCTCTTTTTAAGGTGGCTTGTTTATGCCTTGAACAATAGACATTGCAATGGAATGACTGATGTTTGCAAAGCCTGTGGCTTCATACTGAGTTCCCTTAATGTGGAGAAGTCACCAAGTTTGGATCTAGTTTATGTAGCACAGTGATAGAAGCAAGCCCACCATCCCTCTTCCTTTTCCCTGATTCCACACTTAAAAGCCACCTTCCTCTTCATAACAAGTATACACTATAGTTAAGAACAGTGAAACTAGTAAAAGGATTTGGAGTTAGATTTAAGTAGGAAATTATTATTTTAGCCTATATTTGTCCCATATTCTCTTTTTGTGTGTGGTACTGGGAATTAAACTAAGGGCATTATACCTATGAGCTACATCCCCAGCCCTGTTTTTATTTTTTATTTTGAAGAAGGGTCTCAGTAAGCTGCAGAGGGCCTAAGTTGCTGAGACTGTCCCTAAACCTGCAATCCTCCTGTCTCAGCCTCCCAAGAACTGGGATTACAGGTGTGTACCACCATACTAGCTCAGATCTGATATTCTTTAAGCTTTACAAAATTAATGAATTACTTTTGCTTAATATAATATTGGTAACTTTATATATATATTAGATTTCTGAGAACTTTCAGTAACATATGTAAAAATAAAAACAACTGGCTTAAATTCATATATATATATGTACATATATATGATATATATATGTATATGTATATACGAGAGAGAGAGAAGCAATGGAAAATACACACACACACACACACACACACATATATATATATATATATATAAACATATATAGAGAGAAGCAATAGAAAACACACACACACACATATATATATATATATATATATGTATATATATATATTGCTCTTAACTTAAAATGAACTTATAAGCCCTCTAATAATTGAAGTCTTCATAAAGACTGAGGATCTTAAACTTTCCATGTGTCTGCACTAATAATGTGTTTTTGGCTTTATTACATGACAGTGTTGCAGTGTGGTGTTTGGTGAAGACAGTGACCCCTTATGTTGGAATATATCTAGTCAAATGTGGTTCCTTTCATATCCACCCAGGAAGTTCATTTTTCTAAAGATAATGGAAAGAACAGATGAGGAGCAGCCAAGAACTGCTTGTCTTTCCCTCAGTGCTCTGGGGAACCTCCGAGTCGACTCTTGTTTGTCACACACTAACACATCAGTCTTCTCCAGAATGATGCAATGGTCCAGCCTCCTGTGGGGTAGCATGCACTGACAACAAGGCCACAGCCCATTAGCCGATTGCAAACTCCTGAATCCATAGGGACCAGCCCAGGCTAAATTAGTGACTAATTCTTAAACTACAAGGGAAAGCTCAGATCCTTTAGGGAGCAGTGACATGTTAAGGCTGGATTGTTTATTTTGCTTGTTATAACTGTAGGATCATTAAGGAAATACTTACATCCTGTTGTGGTTATATGTTCTTAACCAATATATAGGATAAAGAGGTTTTCATCTTTTTCACTTTATTGTCATTATAGTACTCACCATTCTCTACTCTACACCCTTAAGGGGGAAAATATTCACACTCATTTGAAATAAATAAATCCATATCTGTTGACTTTGGATATTTTTGTTACCTTATATATTTATCTGTTAATGAAAAATTATATAAATGTGTACTTGAAGTTACTAGTATATGTGCAAGGAGTTAAACACTAGCTCAGAAAACATCTATGTGTTATTCACTAAATCTCCCTTTGTTCCACTTTCCTCATTTGGAAAATGTGTCATGAATTTGTTATATTGATACATTAAAGGTATAATTGTAAAAAGAGTCGCAAAGTAAGCCGGGCGTGGTGGCGCATGCTTGTAATCCCAGCATTCCGGAGGCTGAGACCGGAGGATCCGGGTTCGCGGCCAGCTTCAGCTACCTAGTGAGGCACTCCGCAACTTAGTGAGACTTGGTTTCAAAATAAAGAATAAAAAATAGGGCTGGGGGTGTAGTTCGGAAGTAGAATGCCCCTGAGTTCAATCCCCAGTACTGCAAAAAAAAAAAAAAAAAAAAAAAGAGTAGCAAAGTATCAGATGTTCCTTGAGAATGATCACAAATGGAGCTGACTGTTTTAATGAGAGTATTGTCACTTTAAAGGATAGTTACAGGTCTCATTGGAGGTCATTGTAAAGGAACACTTAGAACAAATGACCTCAAGTGAGACCTCTACCTATTCTTTAGTGAATATCACAGCAGAATCTGATGTTTGTAGATCTTTTTGCACTGATAAGACTGATGCCAAAGCCATCATTTTTGGGTCTTATCATGATGTTCAGTTTTGTCTCTATGTCAAGGTTTGTTCATGTTTGAGCAAATACACTTATGCCATCTGTCTTTTTAATTATATGACAGCTTTGTACTTTAGTTTACCCCAAATAGTGAGTGGCTTGATTGCCATGTTTCACCTTTCTGCTGTGTTTTTATATTTTTGCCATGCTGATATTTCTTATAAGTGCCACCACTGCCCCCCCATCCTATGGATATTTGCTATACTATGGATATGTAAATTGATACATATGGCTTAATGGAAACATTTTTTCTGAGCATCTTTCTGGACATTGTACTAGAAACTATTTTGTCAAATGATTTTTCTTATTAATTTTTTGATAAATTAGATATATGTCTGATGTAGTTGGTAAGTTTGAAGAATTTACTCTCTGGCATAGTTTCCCTCTTGTGGCATAGAAGAGGTTGAATCTTGTACCCAGAGTTAGATCCCAGAGTCCCAGAACTCTGTGGGTTCCATATATGTTGCAGGCAGCATAGTGAAGTAGAAAAATTGAGATACTAGGGGATCCAGGAAGTCCCAGCTAAAACCCAGCTCTGCCCTAACTGACTTTGGGGCTTTGGACAAGTTACTTTACCTCTCTGGATATCAGTTTTCCATCTTGTATTTGTTTCCTGTGACAGCTGTAACAAATTACCACAAACTTCTTGACTTAAAACAAAAGAAAGTTATTCTCTCACCATTCTGGAAGCCAGAAGTACAAAATCATTTCATTCGGTTGAAACTGGCTAAGCAGGGCCATGCTTCCTCCAGAGGCTCCAGGGGGAGTTCATCCCTTGCCTCTTGTAGTTTCTGGAGGCCACTGGCATTAGCTAGTTTGTGGCTGTATCACTCCAGTCTTTGCCTCTATGACCCTATTGCCTTCTCCTATTCTGTGTGTGTCAAACGTGTCTAGGGCCCAGCCAGATAATCCAGGATAATCTTCCTACCTCAAGATTTTTTGTTATATCTGCGAGGACTTTTTTGTTATTGTTGTTTACCTGGTAATACATGTTTTAGTTTTTGTTTCATTCCTATGATGACAAATAATTTTCACATTTATTTCCTTTTTGTTGCTGTTTGTTTACTTAAATGCACAGCCAAATCACAAACAGGTACAAACAAGACATTTTATCTCACATTTAAACACTCCCTTTGGATCTTCCTCCAATTAGCTGATTGCTGACCGGACTAGAAGGGCTGGGGGGAAAGACCTTCTTAGGTAGCACTGTCATAGACCCAGAGTGGGGCAGGGGTAAGGCTGAGAACAGGTTCTTGGACCTGTCTCCAATTACATTTACCTGGGACCAGGGTGGGCAGGAGCCCACAGGTCCCAGCTCCTGAGCCCCAGCCCCCTGAACTAAAGGTAAATAAATGGGAGTGAAAAATTGGTCCCATTCCCCCTTCTCAGGTTGGGGGGAGCCACCACTCCTTTGGCTATCACAGTCAAGGTGAAAACTTGAGCTTTATACTTTGCTTAATGGCCAAAGTATGTATGTCTGTTTGTGGATATGTGTGTGTGTGTGTGTGTGTGTGTGTGTGTGTGTGTACATTTAAGGTGATTTTCACAGGTTCTAGGGATACAGTTGTGGTTCTCTCTTAGAGGATCATTGCTCAGCTCCCAAAAACCTAAAATAATTTCTGAACTCATGCTATCTTGAAATTTCTATTCACATATTTGCTACTCATTTCATTCACTCACCAAATTTTATTTCATGTGTTTAATAAATTCATTATTTTGTCAATGAGATCATCATACAGAGTAAATGCTGAGATAAAGGTAAGAGGCAACCTAATTTATATTGGATTAGTTCTTTGTGTGTTTCCTTTTGCATAATTCTATAGCAAAACCAACAACCTGCCTCAGTGCTCCTGAATCATTTCAGTAACTCTAGGGGTTATGTGTTGCCTGTGAACCAGAAAGTGTTTTGCAAAGAGAGGAGGGAGGAAGCACATATCAGTTCAAATTCAATTCAAAAGAAAGTATTGAGTATAAAAATGAAGCATAGACTTTGCCCCTCCCCACCAAGCAACTTTTAATTTTAAAAAATTTTCATCAACACTGGTTGCACATCAGTGTCAACATCAGAGCTTTCATTCAAAACCACCTGTGCCTGTCCCCCATCCTATCACATGTGGTGGTACTAGGTGGGGGTTCTTTTTTAAGTTCATCAGCAGATTCTTACATGCTGATAGTTTTGAACACAGAGAACCATTGATCTAATAGAACAGGAAAACAAATACACACTGATAAATATGGGAGACAAAATGCCATTCTGTCCTATTATGTTATATAGAAACAAAATAATTTGGATACTCAGAGGAGGATGAGATCATATCTGGCTCAAAAGAAGTTTGGAGGAGGAGATGTTTGAAATGTCCTCGATATATATATATATGATTTCAACAGGCATCAATTAGGAGAGGGTGCTGGGAAGAAAATCTACAGAGGTCTGGAGATGGGGAAGGGTGGGTCGAGGCTGGCAGTGCAGCAAATGCACCAAAATCTAGCTACCAATTTTCCTTTTGCTGTGACTTTTTGGCCCTGAACCCTAAAGAGTTTGAAAATTCTTTTCCTTCTTTTTTTTAATGATACTTGAGATTGAACTACACCCCCAGACCTTTGTTATTTTTGTCTTAAAACAGGATCTCACTAAGTTGCTGAGAGTCTTGCTACTTGCTGAGGCTGTAGATCAAACCTGAGATCCTCCTGACTCAGCTTCCCAAGTATTGGGATTACAGCTGTGCACCACCATCTCCAGTTGAGTTTGAGAATTCTAAATTTAAACCTAGACTTACAAGTGCTCATGAAGGTATATTTTTAAAGTTAGGTGGGTAGAATGTCCTTCATCTAACAGCTGATAGTTTGAATTATACTTTTAAAAAACTTGGAAACGTGATAGCCAGGCTTCCATTTGTATTCTTGCTCTATATTGTATAAGCATTAGGAATAGGCTTTAGTGAGAGAAATAAAAAGAGAGGAAGGTTTAATTCTAAATGTTTCAAAAGAAGAATAGTTCTCAGCTACCTAGTGAGACTGTGTTTCAAAACAAAAAATGTAAAGGGCTGAAGGTGTAGCTCAGAGGTAGAATGAATGCCCCTGGGTTCAACCCCCAGTATGACAAAAAAGAAAAAGAAAAAAGAAAAGAATAGCTAGGATATGGTGACTGACTGGAAGACAGAAAAACAGTGGGAAGTAACAAAGGCAACACAGAAGTTCAAGAATGATAGTAGAATCAGTAGGAGTGAGGGATATTGATAGAAAAGACTGTTTAATCCTTTCAGCAAGCCAGGGGCTTTTCCAGTGCATTTTCTTTATGTCATTGAATCTGGTACATAACCCTTCAGGTAGGAACTATTCTCATCCTTATTTTACAGATAGGGAAATGGATACCTTGAGAGGTTAATTATCTTGCTCGCCCAAGGTCAAAAAGTAAATTGAGTGAAACAGCTAGCATTTAGATCCAGATACCCAATTGAGTACTGTTAACCACAAAGTTGTCAGGAGTCCAGTTGAGAGTGCAGTGGGGGAAGAGAAGCTGGACCCAAAGACAGGAGTTTAAGAAGCATCTGAAGAGAGATTGTAGTTGAAAACATGGATAATATCAAAACAGTCTTTTATCCGTCTTTCTGACTTCCAGTCTATGAACACATGAAGCACTGAAAAAAATTTTTGAATATTAAATAAACACATGAACCAATCTTTCATTCTTGACTTTTCCTACCTGTGCTTAAGATTCTATATACTTAATGATTACATGGCTTGAAAGAGATAAATGTATGGATTTTTCTCAACTTCTGTTGTTGTTTTTGTGAAGCTGATTCAGTTTCTAATCCTTGTGGACTTTTTTGGGTTCCATTTTCCTACCTTACTTTATCTTTTCCCCAGCAGAAGAGGGTTGCTTTTGGCGAGGCTATATTGGCATAAGAAAATGGACAAAACACTTCATTGTTTTTGTCATTTCAAAGTTTCTGAACTGAAATACTGAAATAAAAAATTATGTGTTATTTATTATCTTGACTATCAAGTGGCTTTTTATTACCCTGTCCTCTGAGAATGCCTTGGAACTTACTCATGCTAACATTCTCATAATTATGCCTAAAATGAACTATTAAATAACTCAGGCGTATTAGTCAGCTTTTTCATGACTGTGACCAAAATACCAGACAAGAACAACTTAGAGAAAGAAAAGTTTATTTGGCTTATGGCTTCAGAGTTTCACTCCATGTTGGCTGGCTTCAAGGCAGAAATATCATGGTGATACAGCAGGGTGGAGAATAGCTGTTCAGTTCATGGCAGCCAGGAGGCAGGTAGAGGGAGTGAGGGAGGGGCCAGGGATGGAGAGAGTCCTCAAGCCACTCTCCCAGTGACTCACCTCCTCCTCTGAGCCTTGCTGCATTGGATTCCAGATCTGAACCATAGCATCAAGGAAATAGATTTTTTGTTGTTGTAGTTGGTGGTGGTGGTGCTGAGAATTGAACCTAGATAGGCATTCTACCTCCAAGATACACCCTTAGTACTATTTTATTTTTTATTTGGAAACAGGATCTTGATAAGTTGCTGAGATCTTCACTAAGTTGCTAAGGCTGGTTTTGAACTTGCCATCCTCCTGTCTCAGTCTCCTAAGCACTGGGATTACAGGCATGCACCACCACCACTCCCGGCTGTTACCTGTCATTTTAACCAGATAAGTTTCTTATGCTTATTGTTATCTCATAATCCTAAATGTTCCACAGTCAGAATCCAGCATATTCATTTGAAGATTTTAAGGGTATTGAATAAAAAAGGACTATAGAATAGCTATATAGTCATGTAAATATTTTAATGTTATAATGCTGTACTTTCTTGTGCTAGGTTTTTCAGTCATTTTTTTTTCGCATTGAGATTTATAACTTTAACCATTAGAAAATTAGCATCATGCCTAAACTTTTAAAAAATACTGCAGTGCCTGCTCTACTGTGTATCTTGAATGTTATGTCTTTTCACGCACTCTAATTGTAGCTGTGTACACTGTGATCTTCCTACATAATTCATCCCATTTAACATTATTAGGAAAATTAATGAGTGGAAATCTCACAAATGTGTTTGATTAGAATGAAGGTAAGTTGAACTACCTTGCTATAAAGGTGAAGACCAGCCTTCAGAGCAAGTGATTTTATGGATAGAGTAAAAACAACTTCATTTATAAATAGCGATCAAGGCATAAGAGTCTATGATTTGTTATTTGAAAGACCTCAGGTAAGCTAGTTATTTTCAGTTTGGACTCTATATTTAAATCACCTGGAAAATTGCAGAAAGAAAAAAAGAGATAAGATCTGGAGCAAGTCCACTATCTCGGTGATTGTGTTGCAATTTGACTTATGTGAGGAGTAGGTACAGATATTTGTTAAATCTCCAAGGCGATCATAATGTGCAGCCAGTGCTGAGAACCATTATTAAAGGAAGCATCAGAAAAGTTCAAAAGAGCAGCATAAAGTAAATAAATATAAAAACATTACTATTTAGGAGATGACATATCCTTTCTAATAGAGGAAATATTGTCTAATTAATTGTGAAAACTAGATTTGTCTCTATTTTGAAAGGAGACAAATTAATTCCATTTATATATTAATTGTTACAATGCTATGCAAGAGTATCTATTTATGGTTTTAAGAAAGACTTTTTTCTGTGTTTCTAAACTCACTTATTTCCTTATGGTCTTGATCACTGAATCTCAACAACAGGCTTAGATTTCCCTCTATCCATTATTTTAATTCGTGAACTGGAATTGTACATTAACTTACAATTCAAATAATTCAAAATCAGTAGAATGAATGTGACATTTGCAGTCAATGAAAATTTCAGTGATAATCTTGGACTTTTTTTCTCCATAAGAAAAGCATGGTTATTGTTAATGAAATGATATTATTTCACTTCGTGCAAAGTATCTTGATCATTGTGGGCTTGGGTTGCTTTCTCTAGAAAATGTGGATGTCATACAGGGCTGAATAACCATTATTATTAATTGAGTGTTCATTATATTTCAGATCTTAAGTGTATGCACAAGGTGCTTTTTATGTGATATCTCATTGAATCATAGTAAAAATTCTAAAGTCCTGTTTCAGAAGTGAGAATCCCCATCTTATAGACTTGTCTAAGACTTGTGCTTAGGAATTAGGCCACGATGTGAGTTCAGGCAGTCCAGTACCATGGCTGGTGCTAACAACCTAACAATGACCCACTACGAAGACAACTTACTCCATTTAGCTTATGAGTAAGAGTAGAAATTAATGCTTGGACCTCTTTACAGGGAAGCTCTCCAAAATGACATCCTTGGTACTTCCCAACTGAGTAACAGAATTATCTTTTGAAATCAACAAGGAGCAGGTGAACTGCTGGCACTAGCATGGGCCACTGGTACTGGACTGGTGGGAGGATGGCTGCTCTCTGGTGCTGGTTGCATTTTCAGGAATGGGCATTACTGTCCTAAGACTCTGCCCTACTCCTCACTTCCACATCTTAGGGCAAACTTGGGGCGGGAGCAAGATGGGAGAG
The DNA here is from genome assembly GCA_004027655.1 of Graphiurus murinus. Taxonomy (NCBI): domain Eukaryota; kingdom Metazoa; phylum Chordata; class Mammalia; order Rodentia; family Gliridae; genus Graphiurus; species Graphiurus murinus. The sequence goes on along the minus strand of PVLC010003222.1, from coordinate 81,698 downwards.
AGCTCATCTATATGAAGAATAGCTTTGATGAGTGGTTATAGTGGAAGCCCGGCACCCTTGTGTTCAAAAAGACCTTGATTAAATTCTTGGCCCTGGCACTCATACCAAAAAAGCCACTCATCTTCTGAATCTTAGTTTTCTCATCTTTAAAATGGAAATGATGATGTAGGAATTGAATTCCTTACCTCAAGAGGCTGAAGATCTAAACAAGAGAATATGCTGTAAAAACTCTAAAGAATAAGATGTTTATGAAAACTGTTAATAAGGCATATTTTTGTTTTCTAGTAGAACATTTTATCTCCTTAGCATGAAGAATAAAAAAACACAACCTAACATTTTTCCTCTAATTCTTCTTGAATTAGAATGTGCTCCTCCAAACAGTCAGACTTTTGCTCCCCTCAGTGTTCAAAACTCCTAGGTATTTAAACAATCTCCAAGTCAATTACTGCCAAATGGGCAAATCCCATGATCTTTTCTCAGTCTTCAATAGAACTGTAATAGTAGAAAAGTAGTAATTCATTCATTCAGAAATGTACCTTGTATGCCCACTGTGTGTCTGGAATGGTTTTATGTCACTGGAAATAAACGTTAATGAAACAAGGTAGCTCAGTTATAGAACTCTTGCCTAGCATGCTTGAGGTTCTGGGTTCAGTCCCCAACAAACAAACAAAAAAAAAAAAAGAAAAAGAAAAAGAAAAAAGAAAGAAATCTGCCAAAACAATGGCATTGTCTATTAAATACCTACTGTGGATCAATTATGCCAGTAATCTTATTCAATATTCATAGCAATCCTGCACTATGTTTAGCTATTATGATTTATAATTGAGGATACTAAGGTTCAGAGAGTTTAAGAAAAAATATCTAGCACCTCCTAGCAAGGGTTTGGCAGAAGAGAGTTTAAAACTCAATTGCCTCTTTCAACAAATGTTTTTCTTTTGATCATTCATTTATGAATATTTCACTTAATCTAGTCTTTTTGCCATTCTTCTTTCTGTGAACATCACAGATAGTTTCTTAGCTATCTGTGCTTGAAACCATGGCACTATTTTTGAAACTCATAGTTTCTCCCCACACATTGTCTGAGTCTTAATTGACTTTATATTTTACTTTTGTTGACAACCTTTAGCACTTACGACTTCTTGCTACTGCCAGTGTAGTAGACTCCAAATAGTCTTTCTTCTTTTACAGACTCTTCCATTCAGCCTGATTTGCACAGTGCTGCCTGACAAATATTACTAAAGCACAAATCTAATTTTATCCTCTCTCCCAAATCCTGCATGACTACCCGAATTGTCAATACTCACAGTGCATTTCTAGTGTCCAGGGAATAGGGCAAGCCACATTTGCAGCCTCCTTGCTCTATGTGCTTCACAGGCTTGTTTGATAAGAATGACCCGGTGTTCTAGGCCCCATTACAACCTCCTGAGTCAGAATCACCAGAGATTTATTGAGCTTGTGGGACATGGTGAGCATGGTGGGCCTCCGAAAGGCTCGGAGCACAGGTGTGAAGCTGGGAGCATCCTCGTTCTCTTACTAGCATCGTGTGTTGAGGAAATATTAGCCAGTGCCCCTGGAGATGACGACACTTAGTTATCCTTCAGTCTTTCCAGCACCTTTTCTTCACACATCACTAAGGTACAAACCAAGTGCCAAAAACCCCCAAAGACACATTAATTAAAGTTAATCCTCCAGAGAGGTAGTTTTCTCACATTTGTATGAGCGTGACATATTTTTATATGAGCACAGTGTGGAACACATTGAGGAGTTAAACCTGTAAAGAAATGTTTGGCCAACACATAATTGTCTGATTTTTAAATATAGATAGATACATATATAGTTATGTGTATTTAAATATGCATATATGTACATAGCTAATGATGAACAGATGCACATGTATCTACGGATATATGTGTGTATGACTGCTTTCCCAAAAATTATATAAGCTGGCTTAAAAAGGACCCCAAATATTGTAAGATAAATGTCATTAATGATAGTATGAAATAAGAGGAAAATAAGGACCAGAAAGTAAAATGGAGTGAAGGCATTTTTCTATGTATCATTAAAATAATTATTAAATAGTACATTGAAATAAAGATCATTACTCTCTTTTTTATTCTTTCTGATTTGCACTATTAGTGAGTAAAATTACTCAGCTTTCAAAATATTTACAGATGTTTTTCTTCTCAGGAATTTCTATTCCCTCAAATTCCTTTTAAACATAGGGTTTTATTTGTGTGTGTGTGTGTGTGTGTGTATGTGTGTGTGTGTGTATGTGTGTGTGTGTGTGTGTAGTACTTGGGATAGAACCTAGGGGCATTCTACCTCTAAGCTACATCCCTAGCCCTATTTTATTTTGAAATGGGTCTCACGAAATTGTGGAGGACCTCAATAAGTTACTGAAACTGGTCACGAACCTGAGATCCTCCTGTTTCAGCCTCCCAAGTACTAGGATTAATAAGTATGCACCTCCATACTTGGCTAAATATAGTTTTTTTTAATGAACTGAAAGTTTTTAAAAATTGCAATTGAAATATTAGCATATAATTCTTTTGCTTTTAAAAACAAAAAATCTGTACAATCTGGTTATTGTACAGGTGTAGGCTTAGAAGTAAACATAGTTGTTTAGTTGGAAAGTAATGTTTTTAAAACCCCTAAATAAAATGAAGTTTTTAACTATACATTTTGAGTGTGACCAAATGATGTGAATATTCATTCATTCTTTCCTTTCTTCCTGTATTCCATTTATCCATCAATCTATCTACCCACCATGTATTTATTAAATGCCTTCTGTGTGTAGAGCAATAACAGATGCACACTCCTAAAATTTTACTACAGTTTTGATATTCATTGGGTAATGCTGATGTTCTCAAAGCTGAAGGATGATAAATAATAAATCTGTGTGACCACCCTAGCTTGATTAACTTCAACAATAAAATACTTTAACATTTATTATTTTAAATATTAAATCATGTAACTCAATATTATATTTTTGACAATTATATTCTTACTGAATATGACCATGAAATCAGTGGCTCCATGGTGTGACTGGGTAGAATGCTCTCTATTTCCAAGTAGACTAGGCTAGTTAGTCTATGATATGTGCTCTTAAGAAGTCCCCTGATCTGCATCATTGTGCCAGCATGCAGGCCTCAGTCACCCATTGCACAAAGACAGTTTGTGTGTGCTGTGTGTGTTGCATCTGCTCTTGGAACTACTGCTTCTTGGTAGCCCAAGGAGAGGAAGTGAGGTAGGCTGTTGTTGCCCTTGGTTGCTGTTATCCTGTTCTATGGCATGAAGGTGGGCTTTGGAGTTAGCTAGGCTCTGTCTAGTTAAATCCACTCTTCCTCACTTCTTACCTGATCTTGGATAAATCCTCATCTTTTATATTTGTAAAATCTCTTGAATTTCATCCATTGTCAAAAGTTTACTCCTCTTTCACCACTAATAAGTATTTCTCCACTGCAATGAAGTGATAACATTTTCAGAATTAAAGGAATCAAACTAATTTTGCTTATTTCTTTACCTGTTGGGTTGGTTCATTTACTAAACTTGGTAGTAGCATTTTAGCCCATGGGCTCTAATGTGCATGTTTGTTTAGGATCCCCAGTATTGAGTGTACTGCCTGATACACAGAATTCAGTAACTAGCCATTAAACTTAGGATGCAGAGAGATTGATCAGTCTTCATGCTTATGTCATCATCTACAACTTCCATATATCACTCTCCCTACTGTTCAGACACAAAAACTAGGGCTATTTAGACAGATAGGCTAAAAAAAAAAAAAAAAAAAAAAAAAAAAAAAAAAAAAAAAAAAAAAAAAAAAAAAAAAAAAAAAAAAAAAAAAAAAAAAAAAAAAAAAAAAAAAAAAAAAAAAAAAAAAAAAAAAAAAAAAAGCTCAAACAACAAAAAAACTACAAATTTGATCAGAAGGCTCATAGGGAAAATAGCATGATAGAATTTCCACTATAATATTTGGTATGAAACAGAAAAGGACTTAAATCCTAGCCCTGTCTGTCATTTATTAGCCATATGGGTGAAGAAACATTTCTTAATTGAATAAGCTTGGTTTGTCAAATAATCTTTGTAGACCTGGTAAGCATTAGATGAAATCATATAATAAAACAAAACTGTGAAGGTTTTCCAAGGAATTTTATCACTTGTACAATCATTTAGATATGTTTACACTGTGAATTCCTAAAATAATGATTTTAGACTAACCCAGAGAACTGTCTTTGAATATTATTCTTTGTTTTTAACATTATTTACTTGTGGCAGGAAGTGATAAAAACACATGGCTCAGACAGCTAGTGACTGAAGAGGAAGTTAATGGTGTTTTCTTTCCCTCCAGAATTAGTAGTCCAAAAATTAAAGCTAAAATCTCTCTTGCCAAGTTTTTGAATACACAGAATGCTTTAATCCAGGATTACAATAGAGCTAACTTTTTGACATATGTATTTCTTTGATATTTATTAAATGTTTTTAACACTTAAAACTTTGAGGCTTTCTATTTTATTTTATAAACTGTAATGATTAAAATATCCAAATACCATTAAATATATGTGGAATTTATTTCTTCTTTACCCTGTGGATTTAGAAACAAGAGAAGTTTAAGAGTATAGTATTTTTAAATTACTGACAAGCACATCTGATACTATAAGGACTCCATGTCAAGACCGTCCTGCCTTTGAGGAGACAATGTTTTCTGTGGTTTATAAGCTATCATGGGAAGAAGCAAACAAAGCTTTTCATCAGCTATGTGATTGAAGAGAAAAACAAAAACAAAAACAATACATCACAGTTCAACACAGTTGTGATTGGAAAGTATTGCTTGACTCAACAAAACACTTAATTTTTTTCACCAGAGATTCTCGCACACCTCTGGAAGTGGGGGAGGATTGTATGTGTGTGTGTGTGTGTGTGTGTGTGTGCGCATTCCTGGGTGCACATACCATAGTGGAAGGCAGCACATTAAGAAAATTACTAGAGTGACAATAGATATTATTTTAGAAAGTTAAAATATTTTTTATTTCAGGGAACAAATTGTCAGAAGAGAGAATACAACTTCTTTGAAACATGTTTCTCTTAATGAAAATCCAGATTTATGTCACTTGTTGCTACTGAATAGTAACATTCTGACTTTTATTTAGCTATTGCCTGATGGTTTGTAAATGCAGTAACAAATGCACTTTGGGTAAATGCAGTTCCTTTGGTAGATACTTAACTTTTTATTGCAAAACCCCTTGTGCACACTTTTACTGTCAAGTTTAGCAGTAGCATGCACTCTGGGCAAATCAGTTTTTAAAAGTCTGTTGTGAGGAAAGGATCATGGTTATTTACTGTGAATAGGTAGGGGAGGCAAAGATGTGGTGTTTGTATCATTTCACTTGGAAATCAGCTTTAGAAAGGTCACTAAAGTAATACTTGGGAGTGGTGGATATTTTTAGATTGCTTTTAAGTTAAATCATGATTTTTTTTAAGCGAACTGGAAAGAAATCATCTGGTCTAGTGTTTTCCAAATTGCATGTCATGAACTATTAGTGGGTCATGAAATCAACTTAGCGAGCTCTAAGTAAACAATGGAATGGAATAGACTACAACACAACATACCAAAGTGCACACACATTGTGAGATTAAATATTAGTTTATTAAACTGATGTTTGAGTGTTATATAGATAAGCATGTCACTATATTTAATATGAAATACATTTCTCAGGGTGAATAGAAGTTGAAAAGACTGAAAAGCACTGACCAAGTTATACTCTTTTATGGCTGAGGAAGCCAAAAGGAGCTGGCAGTCAATTATCTGAGTGTTAGCTACCTCTTTGAGGTAGCTAATCTGTCATTAGGTCTCTCTTATTTTATCAGCTATACATTTTCTACAAATTTCTCCCCAGGCTTTAACATCTTTGCATTTTTGTGACCAGGTGTTGAATTAAAAAGAGCTGATTTTTTGGAGATGAATCTTCACCAAGTCTTTGAGGGCCACATGGGGTAGATGGTAATTGTAAACCAGGTAGAGGAGATCAGAATATTTGTAACTCTTTCTATAGAAGAAGTCAGTTATTTTCCAAAGATAAAATCAGGTGGAAAGTTGGGAAAATCATCTAATAAATTTCATCAATAGATACAGATAATCTTTATTAGCTTCTACTACTTGTTTCAGTTCAGTTCAACAAATGTTTGTTGAACTCCTTTATGCCAGATATTTTACAGCTACTTATTTCCTTCTTTTTGGAGAATGAATTATTCAGATACTTAAACTGATCCCTCCTTTTGCTTGTGGTATATATCAGAAGATTTGTTGAAGTATAAGATATTTTCCTGTCAAAGATAAAAGAAATGTTGCTCTATGCTTTATATCACTATACTTCTTTGGAATTCTTTTATGCTTTATTTAGTGTGTTAGTTAGCTTTTCATCGCTATGACAAAATACCTGAAAAAATCAACTTAGGAGGAAAAATTTCTTTTGGCTCATGGATTTAGAGGTTTCAGTCCATGGTCACCTGGCTCCATTCCTTTTAGGCCTGTGGTGAACTAGAAACATCATGGTGAAAGAGGAAAGCTGGGTGTGGAACATCATGTGCATGGGACAGGAAAGCCGCTTACCTCATGGAAGCCAGGAAGCAGAGAGAGAAAAAGAGAAAGAGGACAGGGTCAAGATATATCCTTCTAGGGCATACCTCCAGTGACCAGCTTCCTCCAAGGAGGCCCCACCTCCTAAGGTTTCTACCACCTGCCAATAATGCCACCAAATCGTGAACCTATCAATGAACTCGTCCACTGATGAATTCAGAGCCCCTATGATCCAATGACTTCTCAGAAGCCCCACCTCTGGACATTGTTGCACTGGGGACCCAGTCTCCAACATAGAAGACATTCCAGATCCAAATCGTAACATCTGGAAATGTTTCTAATGTCTTGACTCAACCTTTCATTCATTAGGAAGGTCTGCAGTGATCACCTATATCAAGTTCACCTTTAACGTTTTTCTCTGTCTCTGCTTTCATAACACATTGATTTTTTCTGAACTTTCTCCCTGCAGCTATTTACACAGTGCTGGTTTTGCACTGTGACCTCATGAGTTTTTTGCTTGTTGTTTGTTCTCTGGCAACCTGAGAATCAAGGCAGTAGGACCCAGAGGGCCACTGTCAGGATGCCATGTAGGACTTTGTTATTCACATTGATAATGCCTTTTTGTTTACCTTTCTATATGTCAGTTCCTGAAGACGGTGCTCTGTTTTCTGTGTCTCTTTTTTTGTATTTAAAGTGTTTGTGCAAGCATATTATTCTGCTTTTAGTTGGATTATTAGTGGAGTACTGGCTATTTAACTCATTGCCTGAGGCAGGAAGAGCAGCAGGAAATAAACCCAAAGGACACCCTGAGCCTCTTCTTAATGACTGTCATTGCAAAAAAGGGTCCATGCCCAAGGAAGAAGATGTATAAACATAGCCTGATCTGTGAGTGGATCTAGAGAAACTGCTTTTAAAAAAATTGTCAATTACTTTAATCTTTGCTATTTAGAAAGATTAAAGGTAATATTTTGTAATCATTTTTACTGGTATTCTTGATTACTAATTATTTTGCACATTTTTGCATGTCTTGACTGAATTTTCTTCCCCAGTGTTGAATTTGTGTTCTTTGCTCAGTTTTCTTATAGACTATTCTGTTTTGTTGTTGATTTATGATTTTTTTTATATTCTAGAAATTAAATTTAAAAATTATGATTAAATTTTATAATTTTCACTGTTTTTGAGTAGATATTTTACTGATGTTAAGTACATTCATACTAGTACAGTGTAAGCATCACCACTACCCATCTGCAGAACTTCTTTACCATCCCCAACTGAAAGAAACAATGATTACATCTCATAAAATAGGTGGCAATATGCATGTTGTGTAGGTCTGAGGGCTTCTTCCATTCCTGCCAACAGGAATGTTATCTTCTCTCATTCATACAACTCCCGAAACATTTCTTGAATGATATCGTCCCCTAATTATTTCCCTGGCTCCAAAGCTAACATGACTATTGTTACTTCACTTTAAATGATGTATTCACGCATCACATAAACAGGTGAACAGCTGCTCTCACTTGACCACCACCTTATTGAGCAAGTTGTGTTTTCTGGAGTCTTTATATTTCTCCACTGGTATTTTAATCTACTGGTATTTGATGTTTTCTTTGCTTGCCAAAGTGGGATTTCCAGCTGTGCGTGGAAATTAATTTTCTATTTAAGTAGACAATTCCAGGAAACGATCTATTAAGGTTATAGGAGGCAAAGTGAATGCTGCTTTGCTTTCTTTCTTTCTTTTTTTTTTCTTTTTTTAGTAGTGTTATGGCATTATAAGAGGGCAAGGGAAGATTGATTTGAGAGTTCATGCTTGGTAGTTTTATTTTTTTAGTTATATAAAGTAAAATAAACTTTGTCACAGGTCATAAAGGTACCAATAATATAAAGTATGTGGCACTGAAAACTTACCCCCTTACCCCTATGTGTGTGTGTGTGTGTGTGTGTGTGTGTGTGTGTGTGTGTGTGTGTGCGTGCATGTGTGTGTGTGTGTGTGTGTGTGTGTTTTACCATGGATTGAACCCATTGAACCCAGGGGCATTCTATCCCTGAGCTATGCCTCTAGCCCTATTTTTAATTCTTTATTTTGAAACAGAGTCTCACTAACTTGTGGAGTGCCTCACTAAGTAGCTGAGGCTGACCAAAAACCTGTCTCAGCCTCCCAAGTACTGGGATTATAAGCATGCCTGATTTACCCCATTTGAAAAAAACAATTCCAAGTGGATCTTTTGTGGACCCTGAAAACATTTTGGACCATAGAACTTTGTGTATCTGACTGATTCTGTGGAAGCTCAAGCTCCAAGGATCTCAAAATCTTATCTAAAGTCCTTGGGTTCACTTTAGTGTGTATTATTTATTTATTTAGTGCTGGAGATTGAACCCAGGGACATTCTACCTCTGAGCTACACTCACAGCCCTATTTTATTATTTAGTTTGAAACAGGGTCTCACACAGATGCAGAGGGCCTAAGTTGCTGAGGCTGGCAGCCAACCTGTGATCATCCTGTCTCAGCCTCCCAAGTAGTGGGATTACAGCTGTGTGCCACCATGCCCAGGTATGCATTAAGTTTTAAAAAGGACCATGTACACTTTAATATCTATCACCTTTAATGGGGTCTGGGATGTTTCCTTATAATAAAAAATAGTATTTCTATAGTGAAATTCATAAATATTGACAGGGAGAGAGAGAGAGAGAGAGAGAGAGAGACAGACAGACAGACAGACAGACACACACAGACAGACAGACAGACAGATTATAGGTAGGCTCATGTCTGTTTAGGCCAGTTTTTACTGCCAGGTGAATTTAGAGTTGTCATCAAATGAGTTATAAAAATTCTTTGTTTTTAGGGTTATGGATAAAGAAGGATTAAAAAAAAATCCCTCTGTACTTTAGGCGCTTCTGCTCCCTTGGTTGAATCTGCAGCTTCCAATCATGCCTACCTCTCAGCCCACTCGAATTGTTTATTTAACATTCTCAATGTTATGGTCATTTTTGCTTCTGGGGTTCTGTACCTATTACTCAGTGGAATTTAATATTTTGCTTGTCAGCTATTTCCTGCTGGGGCTCTGATTCTTTATACTCAGTATTTTTGCTATGGTGTGTAAGTCTTCCATTGTACCTTTAAGATGTGTGCTAGGTACTCCCCTGTCTGTTTCTTTGCATTGGTTATTTTCAATACTTGCAATGCTTCTTCCTTTCTTCTTCCTGTTAAATGTATCCCCTGACTCATTGATCTGCTAGTATAATTTAGTGTTTTCTTCTGTTACAGTCTCTATATTTTCCTAGAGTTTTGTATCTACCTATATTATAGCATGCAGTATATTGCCTCATAATTATTTAAATACGTATCCATCATACTGTAAGTTTCTTGAGAATAGCACCTCCTTGTCTATCTCTTGCCTCACATGGTGCTCAGCACCTCACAGATTCAGAGTTTTTCAGCCCAAGTTAAATAGAAGGTATGTATTTGGAGACTCTAGGGTAAATTGGAGACCAGGGAAAGAGAAGGGGAGCATGTTGAGGAAATAGGTGTTGAGGGTGAAAAAGATATTTCAGCTATTGGCTCGTTATAATGGAAGTTCTGAATTAGGAGAGTGATGGAAGAAAAAGGTCAGTAGGGAAAGTGGGCTGGATTATGTAGAGCAATATGTTAGAAGAAAAAGAATCAGAACTATTCAGAGAAAGGTGCCACTGTGAGTTGCAGAACAGTGCAGGAATCATGCAGCATACACAGTGACGCCTCAGCCACAGGTGAAGCAGGCGAGGATAGGGCTACTTTACATCCTTTTGCTGAAAACCTGTAGGGGATTAAAGGACTCGAATGAGAAGATGATAATGAGAATGAAGGACAGGGTTGGGAACATTGAGAAGGAAAACCATAACGTTATGGTTAATATTTTGTGCCAACTTGACTGGGCCACAGGGTACCCAGATGTTTGGTCAAACATGATCTTGGGTGTTTCTGTGAAGGTGTTTTTGGATAAGATTAGATTAAATCAGTAGAATGAATAAAGCAAGTTACCTTCCATAATGTGGGTGGTTCTCATCCAATTGGTCAAAACTCTGAAGAGAATGAAAGGCTGACCCCCCATCCCTAGCCCCTTTGAACTGGGGCATTGACTCTTTCTGATTCTTCAGTAGCCTGCTGGCCTTCACACTGTCATTAGTCAGTTTCTTATAACCAATCACTCAAGTAGTCAATCTCTCTTTTTCTCAGAATAATATATATTTCCTACTGGTTCTGTTTCTCTGGTGACTGATACAGGATATGGGGTCAGACTAAATAATAGGAGCCACTCAAGGTGAGGAAGGAATTGAGGATACTTAAAATTCGAGACCAAGGATTTTAGAGAAAAATATCTGTAGTAATAGGAACAGGGAAGCTGAAAAGAGCAATTTTGAGTAAGAACTTGTTTGTTGTTTTTCTTTTTTCTTTTTTTTTTTTTTTTTTTTACTCTGAGGTGATATTGAGATTTAAGTGAAATGATTGCAAAGAGCCTAGTGAAGTGTGGGTGACTTGTTTGGCCAGGCTGGGTGTGGTGTCTTGGAATCACTTGCAAGCAGGTGACAGAAGTTCCCGGACAGAACAAAGTCCAAGCAGGGGCATAGATTTGACTGAGGCTTGCTAGATGGGAACTGTGGGGACAGAGGAGAAAGATGAGCCAGTAGGTGAGAGGAAGATTTTGTGGCGAAGCTCTCAATGGCAAGCCAGCCTGCTGCACTGTGATGTGAGTTGCATGAGGCCAGGGATTTACTTGCTCTGGTTTCCTCAGCTCTAGATGTGCTTAAGACATTCAAGATCCCTGGATGTGATTTATTTCTTTATTTTTCACTTGGTAAAGCCTTTTAAGTGAACACCGGAGCAGGAGCTAGGATTTCTTCTCTCTCTTCTTTGCATTTAAGCCGATCTACAGACTGCAATTTGACATTTTAATTCTTAGGACTTTGATTTCCTCTTCCAAAAAAGGAGGTTAGATTAAAAATATTTGAGATTTCCTAGAGCTCAAAACTTCTGTAGAAAAATATCTGCATGCCAAAAATTGTTTAAAGCTGTAAAAGTGTCCTTGGAAAATTTAGAAAATATATTAAATTTTATAGCAAATCACTTTCCTCACCTTTTCCTATTGAATTTTTTATTAATTTAATATCAACAAAATATTGTAGTCAATTAGATACATCGACGCTTTCATATAATCGTGTTGAGAAGCAGTTTTTGGACCAGAATTTCTTTCCTAAGGTACTAAAGGTGTGATATATATATATATATATATATATATATATATATATATATATATATATATTTTTTTTTTTTTTTTTTTGTCCCTTTATTGATGCAAAGTAATTTATACATCATGATGAGAGTCAGTGATACAAACATACATGCATGTAGCACTTGGTGTATTTCTCTCCATTTACCCCCTCCTCGCTCCTTCCCCTGGCATGTTAGTGAGATTGGTAGTGAAACTTTTTATGCATGCATGAAGGAGTGATATAAAAAAATTCCTTACAGGGGGCTAAACTCTACTTTATATAGCTTTAAATTAATATAGACATGAAAAAGAAAAATACAAGCAGTATTTTTCTTTACATTTCAAAACTATAAAGAAATCTTTCTTCTTATTCTATTACAAATCTTTCAGGTCTAAGATCTTTTCATCTTTTCATATAATTAGTGTATAATAAATAATAAGGGAGGACTTGCTGGTTCAAACGATCCTATATGTTTAACTTAGTTCATCTGAAATTCTCTTGTGCCTTTTCATATCTGTATAGGTCTCTTTTATCATCATATAGTACCACAATATCCATTTTAATTTCTGCAAGAACACTTTGTTCTTCTGAATTGCACATTCCTGTGGTCCATATATAAGGTTAGTTTTGGTATTTGATCAGTGTGTGATATTGAAGTTATAGTCTACATCCTTTAACAATATTTTCCCTAGTTGTACATTTGTGTATCCAGGTATAAAATAGTTGTACAATTTGAAATATGAATTTCCAAATTCAGTTTGGAATAAATATGACCTCTCTATTTTTAAAATATACAAGATGTACTTTGATATAATTAATGTATTTGACATAGAAACTGTTGAACAGTTGGGTAATACATGCCATAAATTTTAATTCAAAGGAATTAAACTACTAGCATTAAAAATTAACATTTTTTTTACCAAATGAAACTTTTTGTGCTTCTAGTATAAACATTGTGTGTTAGATATTGGCTATAATAATCCTTTTAGTTTCTGATGTGCAAGGGCACTCCATGTAGGCAAACTTGCTCAGTGACCAGCTGCAGTATAGGATTTCTATCCAGAAATAATATGCCTTGAATTACCAATGTGCTGATTTTTTTTTTTTTTTTTGTCATTTAGTATCTCATTTATGTGCTTGGAAGCTCCTTAATTGAGGGCAATTAACACGTAAGAATTCTCTCAGGGAATAGACAATGTCACAAATATAATCAAGTATAAAGCAATATCTAGAAATATTATTTACTCCAAACAGAGATACTTTAAAATTATTTGTTTTCAATTTTTTGCATTTCCCAAATTTCTGGACTTCTTGTGAAGTAGTATAATCTATCCTTGTATTTTTTTTTTTTTGTATACAAGTCATTTAGACATTTACCAGCTGACCTCTTAGTTCTGTTGGTATTATGTTAGTTAAATAGACACAAGGATCTGCTTTTCCTGCTTGCTTTGCAATCAGACATATAAGAAAGTAAAATAATAATAATAAGAAGATCTACATATTCAGGAACATAAAAAAAATCAGTAAAACTTTTGTGACAACTTTGTTCTATTTTTAAGTCACACTAATGATTGCTTTGTTTCTCAGTAATTTTCCATTTGTAACATTTTATACCTGGATACACAAATGTAATGCAATTGAACAAGAAAACAATTATCTGTCTGGTGGAAATAATGCACTTATCTCATTGAAACAATTGACTTGTTTAAAAATACACTGAAGTTTTAGTTCTGCTTAGAGTGTGTTACCTGTAATTTGTAATGAATTTTCAGGAAGAGTTTTAAAACCTCTGATGTAACTGGATCATCTATTGAAGCCATTGTGAGTGATAAATTTCTGGGAATGATTCCCCTCTCATACAAAATTCCATTTGAAGCCATTTTGGCTTTGAGAAGTTGTTTTTTGTTTTTTGTTTTTTTTCCAAAATCTATGAGTTTTGGTTGGATATCTAGAAATTGCACTCAAAGGCCCTGTCTTCCAGACTTGTGGGTTCTGCGTCAATGGAACATTGCAGCACTTTTTGGACTGTCTGAAATGTTTCTTGGCATTTTCTGTGGTGTTTGGCTCAACCTATCTATAAGATCAAATTGGGTTCCAGATAAACTCTGAAAGCCATAATTCATTTGTGAGTTAATGTGGGACTTTGATGGGTTTGGGTAGTAGGCTCACACCATTCAGCAGTTGGGGGTTCAGTTCTAATGGCACTTCCTTCTAAGGACATAACTACCTAAAAATAATACAGAGAGAGGCCACAATTACTTTAGTCTAGTGCTTATTTTTCTTGTATCTGACTTTTTCACAGAAGTCAATGTCGTATTTTAATTTCGCATTATATGTGTGTGTATGTATGTATATAATTTTTTTCTCCTCAGCAGTTTCTAAAACTACTACAGATCAACAGATTTTTATTCTGTCTTAAAGTGAAATGGGGCTGAGATAGGAAGATTCCAGGTCCAAGATCAGCCTCAGCAATCTAGAGAGAGACCCTGTTTCAAAAAAATAAAAAATAAAAAAGGGTTTGGGATGTAGCTTGGAGATAGAATGCCTCTGAATGTAATCCCCAGTACCAAAAGAAAGCTGAGTGTGGTGTTGAGTGCATACCTGTAATCCCAGTACTTGGGAGGCTGAGACAGGAAGATAACTGACTCCAGGACAGCCTCAACAACATAGCAAGATGAGACTTTCAGCAACTTAGTGAGACCTTGCTTCAAAAACAAAATATAAAATAGGGCTGAGGATATAGCTCAGAGGTAGAATGCCACTGAGTTCAATCCCCAGTAGTACAAATAGATGGATAGATAAATAGATAAATAAATAAATAAATAAATAAATAAATAAATAAATAAATAAATAAATAAATGGTTCTGACTCTTGGCTGACTTCAGTTTTGGGACATGGGACTGATGTGGGTTTTCATTTTTTGCTTTAAAGGTGCTACCCAAGCTAGTTAACTTTAGTAATCACATCATAGGATATTGTTGGTGTCCTAGGACTACCCTTGTTTTATACACAAGGGAAGCCAGGCCTGGTTCCTTAGTTTTCCCAGGAAGCTTGCTTTGCAGCACTGTTGGGTTGCCACTCAGGCCTACTGTGCAATGCCACGAGTCTATGGAGCCTTTCCACTGCTTGAAACTCTGCTTTCCATTCCCAATCTCACATTTTGTGTTGCTAGGTAATTTTCCTTAATTTTTTTTTAATGTAACTCCTTATACTTCATATTAGTTTGAAAAGTGAGCCAAAACATTGTTTCATAACTTGCTGGAATTTCAGAGTACTATATAATATTCCATTCTCTTAATGCTCCAAGCCACTAAGAAATAAATAAAAGAGAAGGCATCAAATTAATAACTTTATTACAATAATGTTTGGCATAGAGCTCATAGTGGACCCAGAGCTGAAGCTGGCTTTCTACCCCTTCCCCTACCTCCTCTTAAATTTTCTACTCCTTTTCAGAAAAGTGTGGACTTGCAGGTTCCTGGTTCAGCTCCCCAGCTCCCATCTGTAGGGCAATTCTAAGGGAGGACTGTCATATCTACCCCTTTGAGAGACCCAGGAGCCCAGGGCCTCTCCCAGGGCCTTTTTCTTACTTGAACTGTTGAAGGAGACTGTTTCCTATGGGATAGGCCTTGAACAGCTCACCTGTGTTGTCTGTCTCCTTTCTTCTTGCTTTACCATTTCTGTTTCTATTTGCATTTACATTTAGCCATGCCATTTAGCAATGTCATCTACATTTCTTCTCCCTTCATGGTGAGTTATTTTCCTATTATCTTCTTGAATAGAGTTGAAAAAGCAAAGGCAGCAAAAGCAGCCTAGGCAACTGATTATTTACATTTGAGGAAAATAAATGAGAATTAGGAAGCTGGTAAGGAAAGATGGCACTTCGAAAATGTGCTCAGAATACTTCACAGGACTGGACAATGAGAAACATTCTCCTCTCTCGTAACTAGGACCTTCTTCTGACGTTTTTAAGAAGAGAAAGCTGGGGAAGACTTTTACTTCTCTGTTTACAATCTTTGTTTACGCTCTAGGCCTCTGTCAGTGCGCACCATTATATATTATCAGATATGTTCCCAGCTCTCTATAGGCAGATTTGAATGAGCTTACTTAGCTACTTAGCTTTCATTTTCCTGTGGCCTTGAATTAAGTAAAATGTTAGGTCCAGAAGTCCTGAGATTTTTAGGTAGGTTTCTTAGTAGGTAGGTTCATACTATATTTCTGTTTTGTTTTGTTTTTTTCTTTTTCAGATAGTTTTCAATGGTTATCTTGTTTCTTTACCTTCTTCATTCATTTTCTTCAAAATACTTACCTTGATAATGCAAAGAATATTTAAGTTTCCTATTCAGAGTTTTTTCTCCTTAGGATTTCCTGCTTTGTGGAGCACAATGTACCTGTGTGCAGACACTTGCATTAATTCAGAGATAAATTAAAAGTGATTTAAAACTCTAATGTTCTTCATAGATATTCTCACTCACTGTTGTTCTTGTGTCTGCTAGACTTTGCTTCCACTCCATAGGTCAAAGTCCATTTAGACTAAAAACTGCTGAACTCCAGTCGAACAGATTTAAGGTTCAAGGTGTCCCAGTGCCACTCTTGGAATAGAAGCCATCCCTCAAATGATTTGTTTCTGAAGAAGTGACTTAACTGACTTCTCTGGAATCAGCATAGTGTTTCTGTGTAGTAGGCGTGTCAAACTCTTCACAGTGGAGAAGTCACTGAGAAGTGACTGAGAAAACAGCACAGAAGTAGTCCTGGCACACCTGCAATAGTGGGCGTCCTAGTAACAGGAGGGCTGCTGGAGACCATGGGCTCTGGAGTCGGGTGCCTGGGCTGAAACTCAGCTCTAACCCTGATTTTATTATCTCTGTGTGTCTGCTTGCTCACCTGTACAGTGAGCATACAAAGTAAAACACCAACCTCAAAAGTTCTGATGAAAATTAACTGAATATCTATAAAGCACTACAGCAGTGTCTGCAATGGTCTATGTGTTTTCTAAATGTTAGCTCTTAAATGGATTTATTTTTATTTTAACTTTTGTGGTGCAGGGGATTGAATCCAGGGGCATTCTGTCTCTGAGCTATACTCCCAACCCTTTTTATTTTGAAACAAGGTCTCACTAAGTTGCAGAGAGCCTTGCTAAATTGCTGCAACCAGTCACGAATTTGTGATCCTTCTCTCTCAGCTTCCCAAGCACTAGGATTACGGGGTGCACCACCTCATCTGGCTAAATGTTAACTGTTACATTTTATTTATATTCCTAATTGGGTGAATAGATCCAGTATTTTCAAGTGTTTTTCTTAGAACACTATTATTTATGAAAACTAGGCTAAAATCTTTTCTGAGGTTGTCCTGGCTTCTGTTTTTATTTAGTTTCTTTTTTTGTGTTTGTTCACTGTGCTGGGCGTCAAACCCAGGGCTTCCTGCAGATAGCTCCTCTTTCACTGAGCTATCCCTGTCTTTCTCTTGGCTTCTATTTTTAAAGCTGAGCTGTGCATTGGAAGATTGTATTTTAGCTGTGTATAATTTAATATTAATAATCTGGGCTTGTGGGCAATGTATGTGAAGTACTTTGGGGAATTCAGGCAATGTATTTCCCATTGTAAAACTGTGTATATTGGCTTTCATTGTTGAAATTAATTTTGGCACCAAACTTACTCTGTCTGGTATTCACAATTGCTCTAATTAGAAGGAGAATATTGAGGCAGTTATCTTCCAGTTACTGAAAGGTCTCAACAAGCATTAAATGTTTGGGAATTTTGGAGGAATGTGGGACAATCTAATACTCAGAGTAATATCCCTGTTCGAAAATCTCATAATATAATGTGTATGTGTGTTTGTGTGATTGTGGTGCATGTGGGTAGGTCACTTTTGTCATGGAAGGAATAGGAAAGGAAAAGTTTTAAGGGAACCTAAAAGTTTTACTTTAGTTTTTATAATAATTAACTTGGCTACATAAATACCAGGAAAATAATTAGAATAACAGATTATGTTGAATGCCTAAATAAATATGTTTGACAACTTTTAATTTTTTTCCCTCCCACACACCACTTCCTAGTTTGTTTTTGGCACACCAGATGTGTCTCCACACAGTCGCGGATCCAGTAGAGACGTGAACACCTGTGGCGGTGGCTTAACAAATCTCCTCAGTTTGGTTACATTTAATGAGAGTAACAGTACAAAGAGCACTATCTTTTGAAGATAATGCTGTGCAGATATAGGGAATAACAGGTTTCTTCCCTCAAAACTACCCATTGATGTTCTTTTTAAAAGTTAATATTAAAGCTTATGGCCAAATATGGCCAATGGTGAATTTATATTAAACATGTAAACACACAAGAGCTGATTGTAATCTTGCTTTTCCTGGGTAGAACCAATGAAGGAACATGAGGGATGATTGGTAGGTAAAAGTGAAAAAAAAATGTAGTGACAGGGAAAGGCTTTTTTTTTTTTTAAATTAGGTTTTTAAATATACTGTTTTTTGGTGCGTTGTAGTCTCACATCATTTGTAGTTCAGAGTGATAGTGACATGCAGGCACACAGCACTTTGGGAGCTTTCTCCCTCCCCCAGCTCCCTCCCCACTACCTCCCCTTCCTCATACATGATATTGAGATTGGCACTGGTATTCTCACAGATGTATATAATGCCAACGGAAGTGCCTCCTTTGTGAATTCTCCTTCCTCCTGCCTCCCCTGGACCACCTCCCTTGCTCCACTGGGGTTTCTCCTTCATTATCTAAAGTTCCTCTTGTATTCCCCTTACTCCCTAGCCTCCGGACACTAGAGAAAACATATGCCTGGGAAAGGCTTTTTTAATACTATTCTTGTTTCTGTTTTCCAGATTCTTTGAGTCGATCAATTAATCTATGTGACAGATTTTTTTTTTTTTTTTAAGATTTTAGGGATCAATCCCATGGCGGTATGCATGGTAGGTAAGTTCTCTACCACTGAGCCACATCCCTGGCCCTAATTTGCTGGGTTTTAGCTTAAAACCAGCTTTAATTCTTGATTTTCATGGAGAAAATGCTCTTCACAGGCATTTTTTTTTAAAATTTCGGCCTTCATGTATTTATTGTATGAATTTTCCCCTTCTCGGACCCCGAGGTGTTCTACCTCTGAGCTATACCCCCAGCCCTTTTATTTTACTTATTTATTTGTTTATTTTGCAGTTCTAGGGAGGGAACCTGGGGGCATTCTACCTCCAAGCTACAGCCCCAGCCCTATTTTTTATTCTTTATTTTGAAATGGGTTCTCACTAAGTTCTGGAGGGCCTCACTAAGCAGCTGAAGCTGCCCGAGAACTGGGATCCTCCAGTCTCAGCCTCTCAAATGCTGGGATTACAAGTATGCACCACCACACCCGGCTCCCCCAGCCCTTTTAATTTTGTAATTTTGAGACAGGATCTCACTAACTTACCAAGCACTAGTCTCGAATCTTCGATTCTCCTGCCTCTGCCTCTCAAGCACTGGGATTACAGGCGTGTACCACTGTGCTGGCAACGTGGATCTTTAATTTTGACAGGTACTAGTAGTTTATATAATAACAACTAACATAATTTTCCTCTCAACCTTTTTTTTTTTTTTTTTTTTCAGTACTGGGGATTGAACTCAGGGACATTTTACCTCCAAGCTATACCCCCAGCCTATTTTTTATTCTTTATTTTGAAACAGTGTCTCACTAAGTTGTGGAGTGCCTCACTAGGTAGCTGAGGCTTGCCACCAACCCGGATCCTCCGGTCAGCCTCCCAAATGTTGGGATTTCCAGCGTCCGCCACCACGCCCTACTTTTCTCAACTTTTAATTATAACAAAGTTATAATCAAGAACAGTGTGCCAAAATACCAACTAGAGTAATTTGTTTGCTTTCAGTTTCAGGACATATTTAATGTCAATTTATAACACCTTTCCATGTATTGTGTGCTTTAATGACTTTGTAATACTGTAGCCCTTCAAGAACAACTGTTTGACAATCTGTAGTTTACTTAATCATCCCTATGAAATTACAGATGTAGATTTTTAACTGTTTTGCAATTGTACATCACCACAAACATCTATGCAAATCTGCCCTTTTCTTTTTCTCTCTCTTTTGGAATTATTTACTGGGTTTAAAATATCTGGCCTTAGGCAGTAGTAACAATTTCAGTTTTTCAAGAATCTGGACAGTTTAGGAAATTGCTTTGAGAATTTTTTGATCTATTCAATAAATGTGAAGTAGTACTTCAGTGTTGTTTTAATTTGCATTGCTTTGATAAATGAGATGCTTGAATGTTCTATTTTTCTTATATACATGCTTAATAATATAGTTTCTTGTGCATGTTCATGCTTTGAGTTATTTTTATTTTGAATTTCATGTCCTTCTGTCAGATTGTTTATCCTTTTTATATGATATAGAAACTAACCTTTTATCCCTCTTATTGGATGCAGTGCTTATCTTATTCCCATGACTTGTTCCTTTTCTTAGTATTAAAGACTAAACTGTTTACTAACTCAAGGTTAGAAAGTTGCCATTCTGTTAAAAATGCTCTATTTTATGCCAATTTTTATGAGCTAACTTTAATTTTTTTTTTTTTTTTTTTTTTTTTTGTGGTACTGGGGATTGAACTCAGGGGCATTCTACCTCTGAGCTACACCCCCAGCCCTATTTTTTATTCTTTATTTTGAAACAGGGTCTCACTAAGTTTTGGAGTGCCTCACTAGGTAGCTGAGGCTGGCCGAGAACCAGGATCTTCAGGTCTCAGCCTCCCAAATGCTGGGATTACAAGTGTGCGCCACCACACCTGGCTTAGCTAACTTTAATATATGTGGTTAAATGATATAATTTTAGTGGACTCCAATCTTAATCATTGATTTATTTCAAATTTGATATCAAATTATATTATTTAAATTACTAATGCTTTATAATGTTATTTTAACTTTTCTATTGGTGTATTATAATTATACATGGTATTGAGATTCACTCCTATATGTTTGTACATGCATATAACATAATTTGGTCTGTCTCCTTTCCCTTTCCTACTTCCTCCCCTTGATCATCTTCCTCTATTTTACTGGTTTCCCATCTATTTTCCTAAGAATATCCCCCACTTTTAAAATTTTTCCTCTCTAGCTTCCACATATGAAAGAAAAAATATGAACCTTGACTTTGTGAATCTGGCTTATTTCACTTGATATGATGTTATTCAGTTCTTTCCATTTTCCTGCAAATGACATAATTTCATTCTTTTTTTATGGCTGAGTAAAAACTCCATTGTGTATATATTCCACATTTTCTTTACCCATTCATCTGTTATGATGTTTGAAATTGTGGTAGACTAATCCTTTTCTTTTTCAAAAATCCTTAGGCTTCTACTATATGACAGGAAAAGTGTAGATATGGAAATTAAAATTACCCAGTTCTCCCACTCCTGGTAATCAAAGTCTTACTGGAAAAACAGACATGCAAAAATGCAAAAATATTGTAATGTGATTAGAAAACCCATAAAGGAAAGGTGGGCAAAGAATTGTGGTAGCACAGAGATTAGCATATTTTCATCTATTTATTTTCTATAACATTTGCTGGTTCTAATGAAAATTATATTGTAATTTTAATTGCTATTTTATTATGTCTTCAAAATACTGTGCAAACATTTGATTTCTTTCCATCATGTAATCTTCTCAGAATTATTGTCTGTCATCTTTTTTATTTCCCAATTAAGTTGTGTAGTTTTCTTTAACATGAAATAGTTGTAAGAAAAATTTCAATATGTATATGGTATGAATATTATTTGAAACCATCTACAAAGCAATTTTATATTTGACTTATTTTCTAAAGCCTTCATTTCGGGTCTAACATTCACAGAGAAAATTGAGCATTTCCTTCCTTCTTCCTTTTTTTCTCCCTCTATGTGGGAGCTGAAACATTCATTGATTATATTTTGATGACTTGAGCAGATCCAGTACATACATAGATACAAGTGTGGAAGTGTCTGAGATTATTTTTGAATAATAATTTTAATAATTATAATTTTTAATAGTTAAAATTTGAAAGTAGTGGTAGGACAGTGAGAAATCTTTGTGTCAAGAAAACAATAGTCTTATGTAAACTTGATTGGACTTATGAAAACAATGTGTTAATTATGGTCATGAAAACCAGAAACTGATTATTTTTGGCAGATGAATTGTATTTTCTATCATTGCAGCTGTTAATTGGCAATGAGGAGGAGCCAAATGTGTTAAAGTGTTTTAGAAAATAAAACTTAAATACCTATCAAATAGTTATAATTTTTGGAATTCTTCTTGTATCAGTTGTATTAATCCTACTTTTTAAAATGTAGAATAAAGTTTATTCCATTGTTTTAATTTTTTAAACTGTGCTTATTTAAAAATATTTTTGTATTTGCAAATTAGGTCAGGAGTAAGCAGGACTGTAGTGACGTAAATAAACAAATCCCAGTGGAAGATTGTCTTTGGACTTTCTCTTTTGTGTAATTCTTTTTATATACAAGAACAAGTCTCTTGGCCAGAATCCCAATATAAAAAAGAAAGGGTAGGATTGTGGGGGGAGATGACTATTCCCAAAGAGACTCCTTGAATTTCAGTCTTTTGATTACTTGATTATTCTTGCAATTACAGGAGATGAAGGAATAATGAAGAGTTTGTTTCCTATGTGAATTATAAAAGGTAATATGGGGATACACAAGGCCATTGACTTGAATAAATGGATTGCCTTTTAAAAATCTTTGTTTGGAGGGGTGCATAATGTTCTCTAGGGACACACAGAAATTGTTTTAGAGATCCAAGTTCCAGATCTTCAAGTGCAGGAAGAGGAGTGACAACAACTAGATAATAGACTTCATGTTTATCTTGTTTAGTTTGTGCACTGCCTCATTAAAAATGGTTTGAGATGCCTTTTAAGAACATACTGAATTTAATCATGAGGAGATGTATACATAGAAGAAAGAGTATACTACCCAGGAAAAATATAATTATGTGGGAAGTCCTAACTGGAAAAAATAAATATGTTAAGGCTTACATGGTTGTTTTTCTTTGGTTCATCATTTACTCTGATCCTGAATTTCTAGCACCTAAGACATAGACAGATAGATACAGATACCTGTCTCTTTCCTATATATAGATGCGTGCATACACACATTCATTATTTGTTTTATTTATTATTTATCTTTATATTTATGTTCTTTTAAAAATGCAGATTCCACTAATATTTCTTTGCGGTCCCTCAATGATATAAATTTAATTTCTAAAAGAAATTTCTCATACAGACCTTCATAGCATGTAAAAAAAAATGATGTATTTACTACTAATACTGTTAAGTGATTCCAATGAGAAGAACTGACTTATTTGTGGATGATTTCAGAACTACATTTTCAGTACCTCATTTAAGAGTGAAGAGACAAGAAATGTTGGGGAGAGAAGAGCAGACATGAGTAAACCTGATGTAGAAAAACTACTGAATCAACCTTTCACATTTTCTGCTTCAATATTTAGCTTCTTCTTCTACCCTAACATTGCATGCAGCAAATGAAACAAAGAATAACTTCCCTAATGTGAAACCAGTTTTAACTTATGGGGTGGACCTGGTCATTTGCATCTAATGTTTTAGGTTATCTATTTTAAATTGTAAATAAAGTCAATATTGATAGGATAAAGCACAGGAGGAAAATTTAAGAAAAATTTGATCTACTTGCCTATGAGAAAGGAAAGTACGCTGAATAATGAAAGTTAATCTTATAAGTTAAGCTTATAAATCAGAGTCTTAAGTCAGAGAAGGTTCCCTGCCTTACTCAGAAATTACATTTTCTGCATTTTGCTTTTATTATATACAATTTACCCCTAATGAGGTCCTAACCCACTGAATCCACAAAAGTAACTGTGAGCATATCATATTTAGCAATTCTTTTTCTTTTCTTAAATTTTATTTTACTTACTTACTATGTCATTTCCAAATTCCTTAGTCCTTTTGGCCTATGGTCATGGACATTTTAATAGAAAGAGATAGTGACTTTTTCTGGTTTTATGACCTTTTACATTCAGAGTCAACAAAACTTTATTAATCACCTGCTTACATAACAGGCATGCTAAGAGCCTTTTCACATCTTATCACATTAATAAACCCGTGAGGTAAGTCTTTTATGGCCCCTACTTAATATGAAAGAATGCTAAACTTCTGGGAAAACCTAGCTGGAGGTCACTTTGCCAGCCAGTGGTGAATGTTGGCTGAAGTCCAAGTCATTTGTCCTGAAGCCAGTTCTTTTACAGCCAGATCTCCTGCAAAGTACTTCTGACATTTACTTAAGATACACTCTGCTCTTTGTTTATTAATTAATCTTGTGCAAAATATAATCTTCTATTAAATCTAAGAGTGCTATTGTTATCTGAGCCAAATTGTGGAATTAAAGGACTGAGATGAAGATCCTAGTTATTGTTGACTATACAGCAGTTTTGAAGAGAGCCAGATCAAATTTCCCTAGGTTGAAATCAGAGTGATGAGAGCCTAATAAAAAGGGAGGAACATATCTTCAAGAGAAAAGGAGAGTAATCTTTTTGATACCGACATTATTGCTCTATGTGACTACTAAGTACTGCCGCAAACAATATATACTGATATCATAAGGGCAGTGAGGCACAAGGTAGGAATTCTTTAAAATGTTGTTTATCAACATTTATTGAGCTATATTCTATGATACAACCTTAAATAAAGTAAGATATAGTTCTGGCTCTCAAAATAATTATAGTCTAACAGAGAAACTTTTATAATGAGATCGCCAATTTTCAAAAATTCAAATTCAATAAGTCACTATAATCATCAAGTATGGAGATTTATCAGTTTTCTAATGAAAAATGTAAGTTTCAATTAAAAGGGTTTCCTGTTTTAGACAATATAGGACAAACCTGTACCATAATTTAAAGACTTTTTCAAATATAATCCATGTTTTACCTTTAAAACAAAAGGATATTGATAAGAGTTTATTAAAATGTAATTGAGTCACTTACCAGGCCTATTTAAAAGCCAGTCTCTTCCTTTTCTTTCTTTGCACCCTGTGACATATAGACTTCTAGAGTCTTGGAAGTATTGTTTTTGTTTTTAGGTGAATACTATTTTATGTAGAACAAAAACTCAGTTAATATGGCCAATATTTTTCAGTTAAAGGTAGTAAATTAAATTTAAATTCTATTTTTCCCCTTCTAAATTCAGGCATGAAGTAGCTTCTCGTGTTATAAAATACAAATTTTTATTTGTTTATAATGAAATAATCCCTTTTATTTATAACCAAGTTCATCATTTTAACACTTAACCCTCCATGACAGCCTGGAGGAGAGAAAACTTGGCAGCCTTTCATTATTTATCTGTTTTTACCATCAGAAGGTATTTATTTGTAAGGGGAGCAATGACGTCAAGGATAAGAATGAGATACTCTCTGACCTTTTTATACAAGGCAGCCCTTCCTTCGGAGTGCTGATGGTAAATATGACCATAATTACTTGAAATACATGCAAGTGGTTACCAGTCAAGAGGCGCAAAGTCCCCAGGAAACTTGAAAGCATATAATTACAGCTGTGGAAGGAGAAGAGAATGTCTAATAATAAACAGAGAAAATGGCAATCTTGCATCAGGGAATCCCATCAATGCCCATCTAAGCAACAATATTTCCTCTATGCTTTAAAGCAACTTCACAAAGCCCTTGCAGGCCTGTGCTGCACCTTTGGGAATGTGGGAAGATCCACTCATCAGACAGGTCCACTTACTCATCATCTTAACATGGCAAATATGAGAACTTAAAAAAAACTTAGATTTTCAGACCTTGATAATCTATCTTGAGTATAAACATAGAACTTACATGTGAGTTTCGTTGTAAGCATGATAGTACTGTGTATTGAGAAAAGTCCAGTGTCAAGGACATCTGAAATGATTTGATTTTTTTCACCTTGCATGTGACAGTTATGGAACGTCTATGGAAAGGTTGATATCCTCATGATTTCCTTCTGAAATGGTCACATTATTTCATTGCTGCTATTTCATGCTTCTGACAAAATTATATAGGCTGAATCATATTCAGTAGATGGGTGTCTATTGAGTGGATGAAAAGAAAGAAACTAGGTATTCTGAATCTGTGCTTCAGTAGGATGACATTCATGCCCATGCAGTCAGCAAACACTTCTGAATGTTGGTCATTGTGCTCAGCTCTGAGGATAGAAAAGTGTTCAGCAAAGACCTAACCTCTATAATGATAGAGATCACAGTCCAGCCTGGAAAGATAGACATAAATAACATTCCCCCTCACAGCATAGATCTAGTCATATGAAGTATGGCTACTGTGATTAGTTTCATTGTGTTGCATACAGAGGATCTGGAGGGAGGATGATGGAGAGGGAGTGGTGAAAACTTCTTGGGGGTGGGGTTGGCATTTAGCTGAGAAGGAAGGTTGAGGAGGAAACTGGTAAGGTTGTGAGGAATTGTGGAGGGAAACAAGCGTCAGAATTTGAGGAGCAAAAGGCCCCTGGGATGGAGTGAGCAGAGGGGACAATGGTTGAAGCAAGATATATGGTCCAAGGATTCTCTTGGGAGATATTTATGGGGTTACTAGAAGACTGAGGTCTTCACTGAGTTTAGTGGTTCACTGGCTGGGTTTCTTCGGGCAAGAGGCCATGTCTTTATAATCATCCCTGTGTTTTCTGTGTACTTCTATGTAGCACCCAAGTCTGAATTCCTCCTAACATGATTGGGGTCATGTTGAATAGGATGGTGACTAACACCACTAGGGAGATTTAAATTAGAAGTAAAAAAGCTTATTACCATCTTTGTTATTATAATATTCAGTTGTACATTGTTGTAATATGCTTCAATTAAAATTTTTGATTAACTCTTTACATAGCATTTTTGCATTTTCTTTTTTAATGCTTTTATTGGTGCACTGTAGTCTCACATCATAATATAAATCATGTTGACAATGACATACATTCATACAGCACTTGGTGCCCTCCCCCACCTCCCCATCTCCCCCTTCCCAATATAGAGTACTGAGATTGATGTTGGTGTATTCACATATGTAAACATAGTTGATGGTGGCATTCTATTAATGAACCTTACTCTTCCTCTTTTCCTTCCTTTAGGTCACTCCCCTGACTCCACTGAGGTTTCTCCTCCATTATCTGGAGTCCCTCTGGTATCCCAATTACTCCCTAGCTTGTGCATATTAGAGAAAACACATGCCCCTTCACTTTCTGTGACTGCCTAATCTCACATAATGTTCTGTGGGTCCTTCAATTTTCTTGCAAATGACATAATTTTGTTCTTTTTTATTGCTGAGTAGAATTCCATTGTGTGGATATCTCATAATTTTGTAGTTCATTCATCTGTTGATGGACACCTGGGTTGGTTCCATAATTTGACTATTGTGAATTGTACTGCTATGAACATGGTTATGCATATATTACTGTAGTTCTCTGGTTTCAACCCCTTTGGAAAGATACTCAGGAGTAGTATAGCTGGATCATATGGTGGATCCATTCCCAGTTTTCTAAGGAATCTCCACACTGATCTCCATAGCAGCTGAACTAATTTACAACCCTACCAACAGTGTAGAAGGGTTCCTATTTCCCCACATCTTTGCGAGCATTTATTGTTTTTTGACTTCTTGATGCTTGCCATCCTTATTGGGGTTAGATGGAATCTTAGTGTAGTTTTGCGTTTTCTTATAATAAAGTGAATGTTTTAAATTCATTATTAACCCTGTCAATGGTAAGGTAGTTTAATCTTGTGGTTAATAGCCTCAGATGTTACACATGTTTTCTTTTGGTATGGGGGATTGAACCCAGAAAAATTCTACCTCTGAGCTACACCCCCAGACATTAAAAAAAAAGAAGAAAGAAAAAACTTCTGAAACAGGGTCTTACAAAGTTGTTGAGGCTGGTCTCAAATCTGTGAATTCTGGTTAAGTTATTCACTGACTGCTTTACAATAAGCATGCTATTTAGCTAATATACATCTTGGTTTCCTCATCTATAAAATGCATTAATAATTTTACCTGGCTCCTGGTATAGATATAGATACTGTGGTCAAGTTTCTTATTATATCTTTCCTTGATTATTTCATAAATCAGAGGAGACCAATTTTCTATGTTCTTCCCCTAAAATATTGAAATAGCCAGAGAGAGAGGGCAGGTTCTAAAAATTAGGTTTGAGATTGTAGTATTCATCTTGCAATCCCTCCTGTGCAGCTGGAGACCAAACCATAGTGTCACATAAACCTTTTCTTAATTGACAGTAGTTGTTCATTTATTAATGTAAATGCCCTGTGCCTTGGATGTGTGAGCCCTAAAAATAAATTTCCAGGGATAAAAATAGATCTCTGAGCGTTCTGAGATGCTGTTTAATCAGAACCAGCTGCAAGCTGTCTAGAAAATGCAAGTTATATGAGCCAGATGGCTTTTGCCCTTTTTGCTTTAGACAGCGTGTAATTTGGATAACTACAGCTACAGTAATACATTTTGCCAGTCACACTGTTTGATAAACATATTTGTTGAGAACAGCCACTTCCAATTAGAGTCCCAGTAAAATGTTAATTTATTTTAATAATTTTTCCCTCTAGAGTAAGACAAAAAATACTTTTATCAGGGTACAGAAATACCTGTCCATAGGACAGAGTATAGTATTCGAGAGTTATTGTATGCCAGTGAGTAATTTTTAGAATTAACATATAAATAATGAAGAAAGTCAGGATCTACCACTTCATTTTCTCCTTAACATCTAGTGCATATAACAGGACATGATTTTTCCATATTTATTATTGTTTGCTTTACCTGCAGAAAGATGGTCTGGGTAATTTTTAACTTTCTTCTATGCAGATCTAATTACTCTAAATTCTGATAGTAGTTACTAGATTATTGTTTGTTCAAAGACCATTATTAATGTGGTAGTTATGAGGATTTTACTTTTACCTACATGCTCTTTGAGAATGACTTTTCTCTATTAGCTTGATGTGACCATGCCTGATTTTCATCAGCTGAGAACTGAAAACACAGACACTGACATTGGCTGAATTCTAATTTCATCTAGCTCTTATGTTTAAGCTATTTATGCTGTTAAGACCTAAACTCAGCTACAGATTGCAAGATATGTGAAGCAACAGTTCTTCCATTTCCACTGGCAGCACCACTTCTGGGGAAAGTGTTTTAAGTCCCGACCACCCATTACCTGCACCAGAGTATCCTGTACTTTACTTCTTGAGACCTCTACCAGGCAGCATGCAACAGACTGCTAAGTACTTCTGAAGGATCTCTTGTGTCAAAATTTTCTCATCATTTCAAGGCTTCCAGCATTTTAAGTTTAGTAATCTCCCAGCAGTTGTTTTTTTCCTTACTCAGTTTAAAGAGGAAAGGGTATTTCATCTATAGGATTAGTGATGCTGGAACATAAACACCACTGTAATAATAGCACAGGTTTATTTATCCTTATTGTAGTAGCAGGAACTGTGACAACCACTTTATACATTATTGCATCAGGCCTCACAACAACATAACAACATTACTAGGCGAATATTTTTTAGCCTGTTTTACTGATAAGGATGGCAGGGATTTTGGAGTAATATTTAACATCACACAAAAAGTGTCAGAGCCAGAATTTGAAGCTACTGTTGTATTAATGGTCTGACTCATCATTTTAAATTCCATCCATGAAGTTATGAAAATTGGCACTTGACTTAACCAGAGATATTTTTTCCAGAAGCAAATGTGTGCCTCTGTCCTTCCATACAAGCTTCAAGGAATTTACAGTGTTGCTTCTTAGAATTTATTTTAAGGTCATATGGATATTTGAAAGGGTCTGATCTCTCTCATTATATCTTCTTAGATACATTGTAATTGTTGTGCTGCAGAAGTAATTCATATTGCTGAGGGGGGAAAATCTCATTTTGGTGCTTTTCTTTTTTTTTTTTTTTTTTTTTAGGAACAAAAAGTAGGAATTTATTTAGAAAAAATAAGGAAAGGGGGAGAAAAACGGGTGAGCAGGCATCTTCCTATCCAGACGCGCTTCCCAGGTCCCAAGAGCATTTTGGTGCTTTTCCAGTATGTTATTAAGAATTAAACTGTTAAGGTAGTGCTTGGCGAAAGTGTTAGGCACTGGTGTGATACAAAACAGCATAGAGAACTGATGTGCACGAGTAGTGCTCAGCTCTACTTTTAGACCTTTATATAACACACTAAATAATAAGTTAAATAAATAGATGATTGCAGCAGATAATACCTGCCCATTGTGTTACAGGCAACAGGAAATAAAGCAAAGCATTGTTTGTGGAGATCACTTAGTTATGCTTCTGTCCATCCAAAGCAAACTGATGGGTCATGGAAAACATTTCATTATTTCTGGCTCATTTGAAAGAGTATACTGTTGATACTTACTTTCACATGGGGCCATAAAATACTACTTCCTGAAAGACAATGTAAGACAATAGAAAAGTTATACTGTGTTTTAATAATGGACTTATGTGATAGTTAATGAAGAATTGATGTTATTTGTTGTTTCTGGAAATGGGAGAAATATTAGAAATATTACTTTCAATAAATGGATTATTCTATTCAATACCCTATTCAATTACCATACAATATTTACTTAAATAATTACTTAGTCCTATTTTTCCTATTTCACAAAATTGCACCTGGTTAATACAGATTCTAATGTGAAATCTGATACCTGCTTGGGTCAAGTGAAAATAAAATATTCTCATATTATTAGATGAGAGAAATTATAGGCAGCCTAGAGCTATTCCAGTCTTTATGTGGAGAGATTTGTGTTTGAATGAGCCAATGGGACATATGCTATGCAGTCAATAAGTATATCAATGTGAAGTCCTGTAGTTGGTGCTCTGAGAAAGGAAAAAGATTCATGAAAAGTCATCTCTGCATTTGTTGTTGTTTGTGTTTTTAATGATTGCCATTCTAATAGGGGTTAGGTGAAATCTCATAGGCCTGGGTAAAAACTTCCTCAATAAGACCCCAAAGGCACAAGAAATTAAAATGAGGATCAATACATGGGATTGCATTAAGCTTCTGTACAGCGAAGGAAACTATCAAGAACCTCAACAGAGAGGTGACAGAATGGGAGAAAATTTTTGCCAACTACTCTTCAGTGGAGGACTAGAATATACAGAGAACTCAAGAAACTCACCACTAAGAAAACAAATAACCCAATCAAAAAATGGGCAAGTGAACTAAATAGACACTTCACAAAAGAAGAAATACAAATGTCCAGTAAATGTATGAAAAAATATTCAACCTCATTAGCAATCAGCCAGATGCAAATCAAAACCTACCCTGAGATTTCACCTAACCCCATTAAAATGGCAATCATTAAAAACACAAACAACAACAAATGCTGGAAAGGAAAATGACAAGAGAAGTGATCACTGTTCAGTTTTATCCATGTTTATACTAATGTGAGCAAGTAGTTCCTTTCCCATCCTATGAAGGTTTAGTGATTTACTAATTAACTAACTTTGATCAAATGACATAATGAAGTGTTGAACATCTGAAGAGGTGACTGTGTCCTTGTCCTCAGGAACTTTTGCCACTTGGCACCAAAAGAGAACATTGTTTTTATGTGGCTTAAAATGTGGTCCCAGAAAAAATATGGCTTTTGGAAGTTCATGACTCAAAAAAAAAAAAAAAGGGGAACCTTTTTTATTCTCTTTATCCCATGGGAGGTTTGCTTGCCTTAGTCTTCCTGAAGAGAAGACAAGTATTGGCTGAAAATGTTTGTTAAATACCCTTGGGCTCCACTGGCATATTCCAAGCTGTTATTGTCAATCATATAAATACATATTTAGACAATTTCTGAAACACTTCTTGTTCCTTGAAAAGAGAGAAGTCACTCATCTGGCTATGTCATATTAGTATGTGGGATGGCTTCCTAGAGTCATCTCATTTCTCCACTTTGGCTCTTCTTGTCCTGTTCCTCTTCTGAAGGCCTCCCCCTCTTCTTTTCTCACTAAAATACCATAATCCTATTTTACATGTAGAGCAGTATGAGGAGTGTACATGTGTGCATGTGTGTGTGTGGGGGGGGAGGGATTGATAATTGTTTAGTTGGTTGTTTCATTCTGATTGGGGCTTTGTCCTGAAATTTTTCCAAATGTTCTTGTCAACATTTTGGAAAGTTTACCAAAATCTCATTATTTTTCATGGATTTCAGGTAAATTTTAGTTTTTTTTTAAATAAGCAGCAATATTATATGTACATTTTGTTTGCCATTCCATTATTTGTATATTTTAGATATTTTCTATTGTATTGATAAGAATATCACAATTTTGTCCTAATGTGATGGACAACTATACATCTGACTTTATTGGAAATAACTGAACTAAATGTTTAAAAAGATGCTGACTCAAAATTGAAAATGGGGGAGTCTATGTGAAATTAGTGAACTATCCTGGTTTACCAACTTATGGACCTATATCAAGATGACTACATTTTTTTTAAAGGGGGAAAGAAGAAGTTTTGTTCGAATTGATTTTATTCTGTTGATATCATAATTTTATTATACATTGCCCATGATTAAATAGGTCTAGGATTCCTGAGATGAACTCAATTGGATATGTTTTATTTTTATTTTAATGTGGTGCTGCATTGGGAATGTGTTTGATCCAGCGTTTTTGCCTCTCTATTCATAGGAGATGAGATTTTTGGAAAATAAGTGTTTACTTAAATTTCTTTTAAAACTATTGGTCTGTTTAGATATTCTACTCTTCTGTGATGATCTTGTAATTTCATTGAACTTCTAACATTCTTTAGAACTATATGAATTTATTTCCTGTTACTACAGCAAAAGACCTGAGGCTAGTAGCATATAAAGAAAAGAAGTCTATTTAGCTGACAGTTCCTAGAGGTTTAAGAGTATGGCATGGATAAAGGTCCCACCACCTCTTAACGCTGCCTCACCGGGACCCTGCTTCCAACATATCAACCCCAGGGGACATACTTAGGCCATATCCACAACATGGTAGCAACAAATAATATATAGTACTTTTTAAAATTCTTTTATTCTATATTAATGATTTTATCCTTCATTTGTTTTCCATTTTTTGTGGTCTTCTTATTGAGTATTAAAGTTTGCCTTTCCTCCTTGTTCTTCCCTTCTAATTTCTTTGGCTTTATTTATTAGAATATATTTTACTATTTTTTTGATTACTAATTGATTTTTTTTTTCTTCAGTATATTTTCCTCCTGCTTTCCTTTGTTCTTTTTTTTTTTTTTTTGCAGCACTGGGGATGGAACCTGGGGGAATTCTACCTCAGAGCTACACCCCCAGCCCTATTTTTTTATTCTTTATTTTGAAAAAGGGTCTCACTAAGTTGTGGAGGGCCTCACTAAGCAGTTGAGGCTGACTGCGAACCGGATCCTTCGGTCTCAGCCTCCCAAATGCTGGGATTACAAGCGTGCACCACCATGCCTGGCTTAGTTTGTTCTTTTAAAAAACTATTTGCAATGAACAGTTACCTAGTTTATTTTCATTTTCATTTATATATTTGTGTGTGGGGGGGTGCTGAGGATGGAACCCAGGGCCCTTGCACAACTAAGCAAGTGAGCTACCACTGAACTACATTCTCAGTCCCTGCTAACTTATTTTTATTCTTTATTTGCGAAGGGCCTTTCCAGATTCTTTTTGGTTCACTAATTTATTGCAAGTGGAAAATTGAATTGTTGACATAAAACCTCTTTGCAGCTGGGTTATTATGTGTATGCTACTTGACCAAAAATTCTTTGGTAACATTTAACTTGAAAAAAATGACACAGTGAGTTAATCTTAAAAATATGTATGAGGATTGCATTGGCAAATAATGCCTTGTGTTTTAAAATGTCATTTTGTTTCTTTAATTTTAAAAGCAGGGCATGCAATCTATAGATATTTTGAAAATGTGGGCAAAAACCTGACTAGTTATGTAGAAATTACCCTAAAATTTAACAACTTATAAGGACAAACAACATGTTCTCCCTCTGTTTCTGAGAGACAGGAGTCTGGTAGTGGCTTAGTTGGGCTGCTTCAGCTTAGAGTCTCTCATAAAGTAGTGGTAAAGCTGTAGGCTGAACCTGAGCTCATCTGAAGGTTTGAATGGGGCTGGCACATCTTCTTCAAAGATGATGCGCTCACATGGTCATTGTTGGAGCCCTTAGTTACCCACTAACTATTGTCAGAAGGTCTCAGCCCTTTACCATGTGGGACCATCCACAGGGTTGTTTACTTCCCCCACAGTGAGTGATCCAAGAGAGAGTGGGGTAGTAGCTACAATGTCCTTTATACATCTGCTGACAAAATATCCTCTAGAAAATGTATACTAAATTTATTACCCCACTGAGTTAACAAAAGAGTGCCTGAGTTCTTTTTTTTTTTTTTTTTTTTTTTTTTTTTTTTTTTTGGTACTAGGGATTTAACTCAGGGACATTCTACCTATGTGCTACACCCTAAGCCTTATTTTATATTCTTTATTTTGTAACAGAGTCTCACTAAGTTGCAGAGGGGCTCACTAAGTAGCTAAGGCTGGCCAAGAACCTTTGATCCTCTTGTCTCAGCCTCCCAAGTGGGCCACCACGCCCAGCTAATGTCTTCATAAATGCTTATCAGTACTATGTCTGCTATTTAAAAAATGAAAAAGGCTCTTTTTAGGGAACATAATTTCTCACTTTTTTTTTCTTTTGATTATTTAGATTTTATTTTGATTGTAAGGTAGGCGAATTGCTTTAAAAGTCTTGTTCCTGAATATAAATTGTATTCCTTTTTTTTTCTTGATTGTTTAAAGTATATCTTTGTCCTAATTACTTTTAAATGGTATGTAGTAGTTCTCATCTTAAAAAAAAAAAAAAAAAGTATGTTTTAGGCTGGGTATGGTGGCATACACCTATAATCCTAGAATTTAGAAGGCTGAGACAGGAGGGTCACAGGTTTGAGGCCAGCCTCAGCAACTCAGAAAGGTCCTCATTGAGACCCTGTTTTAAAATAAAAAATAACATGTTCTGTTTGCTTTGAAAATATATTTCACTGGACTTACCTGTTATGGCTACCCAGTAGGACTGTTCTGTAGTGATTTTGGAAATATTGAAAAATAATTGAATAATTTAAGTACTTTCAAAGTACCATACCAATTAGTTTGATGATTACTAAAGTAAGTTTCCCTAACTTATATTTTATTGATTGAACATTTGCTAGAGTAATAGGTTAAAAAGTGAGAAGATGCTTTTTTTCACTTTTGTTGCCAGCCATCTGCCAAAATTTGGTGAGTGTTGAAGAACATTTGTCAAGACTAAAAGCATAATTGAGAGTTGTCTGGTATAAAAAAAATATATAACAAGAGCACTCTCAATGTTCCCATGTGATAGAATGACTTACAACTTAAAAGTTTTCCTGCTCAGTCCTTTCATAGTAATGGTGTTCTCTGTATGGTGTCAAAAATTTTTTTAATTTGAAGAACATTTTTCTGGGCCTCAAAAATAATTATTTGGGTTTGTGTGTGTGTGTGTTTGTAATAGTAAACTTTAAATGTCATTAGGAAGGTTTGGCATTGAGCGTGGGTAGGTGCTGAAACACACCGTCTGGTTAGGCAGGAGCAGAGTAGAGCAAAAAGACCTTGGAATTTGAAGATCCTTATTTGACAATTAGCTCTATTAGTTTGCTTTGTGACCTTGAGCCTTTTAGTCTTAGTTTTCTCACCTGTATAAAAAGGATTGAAAAATTCTTACTTTGCCAGATTGCTTTCAAAATTAAATTATAGAATGTACAGATAGTGCCTGGCACACACAGGTGCATGGTATATGTATGATCCTCCAAGAATGCTCTGGAAATGTTTACTCTTCTTAACATAAGTGGTTGGAAAGGGGTATCTTCATAAGATCTTATCAAAATGAAAATTTTGAATGTTAGGTTTCTGTCATAATTCTCTCCAAGAGTATGTGTGGTAGGGGAGAGGAGAGCAAGTAGTTTGTGTACCAGTGAATAATTTTTTTGCTGCTATTATATTTATATAAAATGCTATTATATTTATATAAAAGTTTTCAAAAGGATTCAAAATAAAGTCATATTAGCCATAACTGTGCAGAACTGTGAGCAATGCTAGTACTTGCTAGCAAAGCAAATTGTAGACTAACAGTATGAGCATGAAAATGAAGCTGATAGATGTGATAAAAATTCTATGGAACTGGCTGTGAAGATGTAGATACATACATAGCCATGATTTCACTGGAGGAGGCTGAGGATGGGGTGGGTCTCAAACTAGATTTGAAGAATGGATTGACTTGCACAAGAGACTTACACACCATTCCCGGGAATCCTGGGGATGGTGTGAACGCTTGTGCAGATGTCCTGGTGGTGTGTTTCTGTGAGTAAATTGACTTAACCTAGAGTGAAGAATCTGTATGTTGGATTCAGTGTTGCTGGCAGTGTGATCAGAACACAGAGGATCCTGATTATTAGAAAAAGGTGAAGCAGACAGTAGACCATCACTCAACATTGCCAGAGCAGGAAAGAATTTATGATTCAAGTGTCTGAGAGATATTAACGTAGGAGAAGTGACACAGGGTCTCTGTCATAATCTAGATGTGAAGGGGCACCCCGAATGCCAGCTCAGTAACCTAGGGAAGAGGCAGTCAGCCTGCAAACACTGGAACCATTTCTTTCAAGTCCTTTTCTGCTCAAGATACTTCTAGTGATAGTGCCTTGTTTTCTTATGAATGTGTTGTAAAAAAAAAAAAAAGAAATTAACATGTGATACAGCTGTTGCTTACCTTTAGTTGACTTCATTTCTTCTTTTCTTTTAGTATTTTATTTTTTGAGTAGCCCAAGAAAGCATATAGTTAAAAGTCATACAAATAAACAATTAAAATTTCTATTATTTCTCAATATTCTTTCTCTCTTAGTGTGTTCACTGTGGATTGCCCTGGCTATAGAAATTCTGGAGAGAAAGCAGCATATATTGAGACCCTATGTTATATTATGCAGATTAGTCTCAGCCTTCTATTTAGTCTACACAACATCCTTATGAAGTAGGTGATATCTTTCCTATTTTATAGGGATGTATTCTGAATTTTTGCAGAATTGGATTCTGGTGAGTGTTGTTTAGAATGTTGTGCTCTGTAATATATTTCTTGAGAAGCCAGGGGACACAGAACATTTGTCAGGATTAATAAGGATTAAACCAAGAACAG
This sequence comes from Graphiurus murinus, assembly GCA_004027655.1. Taxonomy (NCBI): domain Eukaryota; kingdom Metazoa; phylum Chordata; class Mammalia; order Rodentia; family Gliridae; genus Graphiurus; species Graphiurus murinus. The sequence continues at coordinate 44,707 of PVLC010003222.1, read as the reverse complement.
CAATATTCATTTCTTCTTGTCTTCAAGATAAGAAAGTGAGTCTCCCTGGGAGGATCCAACTTGAACCTTTCTAAGAGATATCATATGTGGTCATGAAGCAGTTCTTCTGCTTCTGGAGAAAGTAAGATTCTTCACTAAATTTGGTGGTAGATTTCATGTTCTAATAAAACTAGAGCTTGCTCTGGTAGAACTGTTAAAAACCATGGAAAATGCAAAATATTTAATCTCAAGAAGATTATAATACTCTGCATTGATGAGAAGAATAACGTGTTTTGTTTCTACTGTAATGATTACGAATTTTCAACATAAGCATAGCTTTGAAAGAAATGAATTGGTATTCCATTAATAAAAGGTGGTGTTTTTTCCTTTTAAAAACTATGATAAAAGATGTAGGGTTTATCAGGTATAAGGAGCTTCTTAGTTTCCAAAGTGTGAAAATAAGTTTGAAAGTTGAATTAAATTGGATCCATTCCTGTTATTAAGATTTCTTTAAATGCTCTGCCTAATATGGTTTATAATTCTTAGTTTCAAGTACTAATGGAGTTACTTGCAAGTTAAACCTTGAACTAAGCAACATGCTTGTGAGTTCCTTTATAATGGTTCTTTTAATTGTAGTTCTTCTTAAAAGGAAGTTAACACTTAAGTATCTATTAATTCTTGACAAGGACCTTATTAAACTGAAGCAAAAAGTGTTTTTTAAAAAGGCAGGTAGCTGTTAGCATTATGTGGAAATCTGAAACTAGGAAAGTAATTATTATGAGTTTCTTAATATTTTATTTTTCCAAAATGGAAAGTCTCTATTTTTTATTATAAAGCAATTGTTAAATGTTAAAGTATTCAAATAATACAGAACAGTATACGTTAAAATATGAAAGCTTCCCAAAATCCTACTCCACTTAGCTGATTATTTATTATAGTTTAATATATATTCTTTGACATTGTTTTTCCTTGCAATGTAAACCTATATTGCGGCTACATATGTTTTAAATGGAATTGATTATACAACATGGACTGTTCCTTAGCTTACCTTTTCTTATTGAAAATTGTCATTGATCTATTTCCCTTTCAGCAATATCAGATCTACCTCTGAGGTTATTGGATTTTTTCCTGCCATTTTAAAATAGTGTGAAGAGATACCTTTTCTGAATGTTTGTGCATGTTTCTCTATTTTGTTAGTCTAAATTCATACAAATAAAGGTGTTAAAAAAGGTAATGCATATTTTAAGTTACCATATACCTTCATAAACTGCTTTATAAAAGATTTTACCAATTCATTCTTTCATTGGTATTGCATGAGAAATTTTTTCTTACTCTTTTATAAATGTGAATAATAGGTTTTACTTGTCAGAAAAGGAAAAAGAAATGCATTTCTTTGATTGTTAGTGAGGTAGAAAAGACTGTCCTATGTTTGTGAGCCTTTATATTTCTCTTGGGAATAGCTTGTTCATGACATTTGCCATATTTTTATTAGTGTTTGTTTTTCACATTAAGGAGCTTTTAATATATATGTGTATATATATATGTATATATATATATATATATATGTATCATTGGGAAATATATCATAAATATTTACATACTTTTACTTTTGCCTCTACTGTGTACAAATAGTTGATGTACCAAATACTAATTGTTTGATATATTAACTTATCTCAATCTTTTGCTTATAGTTTCTGCTTTTATTTTTATCTTGAGTAAATACCACAGTTAACCTTTTCAGAGATCTAAGCAATTTTTGTGCACGATCTTATTGAAATCTCACAACAACCCTGTGAATAGGATACTATTAACTTCCCTCTTACAGTTGATGGCTAACACAGCTGAGGTTGCAAAGTTTGAAATGATAATGTCATAATATAAATATAGGTATACAGGTGCATCCCTCATCCCAAGATTATCAGTAGAAACAACTGAGCCTCCTGGACTATTTCTACATTTCATATTTTAAAAAATCTTTATGTATTTAATTGCCATAGGATTCATCTGTTTAATTTCAAATCTTCATTTTATCCTAGATTTATTTATACATACAAAGTTTCTGTTAGTTCATTATAGAGTCTCTTTTATTATAGTAATTATATTATTTCTTTGCCATTGTCACATTGTTTAAATTACTTTGGCTTCAGAGTAATTTTTATATATGAGGAAATGTCTACTTCATTATTTTTCTCTTTAAGATTCTTTGGCTGTTCTCATACACTTGGTTTTTCTTCCAGAATCAATATATTAATTCAATGTGCAAATTTTCCCTTCAAAATAGTTTGTAATTATACTAATTGTGATAGTACATTTAGCATTATTGCAATATTGACCTTTCTATTAGAAAAAGTATGTTATTAACATTTTATTTTATTTTATCTGCCATACTGAGGATTGAACCCCAGGGGCATTTTACCCCCGAGCTAAAACCCCAGCCCTGTTTTTATTGTTTATTTTGAAACAGGGTCTCACTGAGTTGTGGAGGGCTTCACTAATAGGCTGAGTCTGGTGGCGAACCTGCGATCCTCCTGTCTCAGCCTCCACAGTACTGGGATTACAAACTTGTGCCACCACTCCAGGCTTTATTAACATTTTAAGTACTGTTGTACAATTGGCTTCATTTAGGTCTTGAACATTTTATTCTAAGTATATTTCTAGGTAAATTTTTGATTGTGCTGACTCTTGTTCAAATTTGTTACTGCATGCCATTTTGACAATGGGAGTATGTTAACTGTCATTAATATTTACAAAGTCAAGTTCCATTTCATGAATATTATGCTAGTTCAAGTCCTTTTTTTGTATACTCATTGTCAGAAAGTGAGGAATGGTTTCAATGCCTTGATGGCAAAAGTCCCTGTTAACCAATGTTAGTATCTGAAAGTTTAGTTTACTTTAGATTATGACTCATAGTTATTGGATGATTTGAATTATGTGTATCCATTTAGACTTGTATTTGAAACGATTCTGGTTTTTAGGGGACAAATATCTTCAAAAGGGGAACTGAAATTCACATAACCCCATGGAAACAGGCAGAAAGTCACATCTAATTGTTAGCACAAATGGACCTATGTGAACAGGTTTGATTGTTCTTTCCCAGTTGTAGAACTCCAGCCCTACATGTAGGTGTTAGGAAGGACTTGCTATTATTTGGTACAAAGGGTCATAGTTATGTCACAAATGTCACCTGTGGAGCCTCTTTACTCTTCCCTTCATGACTGCTCTGTCTCAGATAACCAAGGGAGAGGAGGCCTTCCTTTACAAAGCATGACCAATAATTGCAGAATTAAAAGTCAGTGGAGAATGTAACAGAAATTGAATTTCTAAAAGAAATTCGAGGCTGGAAAGTAATTACAATAATGAAAGAAGGCAGGAGCCGAGAAAGGATGATAAAGAAGAGATGAATAGGAATCCATGAAGAATGTTGAAAGACGCAAACACAAAAGGCTACTGAGGAATTTAGGAGATAGGAGGACAAAGGAGGCAAATAATATGAAAAAAGGGAACAAAGTAAGATGAAAATTTAGTAAAACTGACTGATACCTAGTGATATAGTTATCTTAAAAATCCCACTGGAGCTGGGTGTGGTGGTGCATGCCTAATCCCAGTACTTGGAAGGCTAAGACAGGAGGATCACAGTTTCAAGACTAGCCTCAGCAGCTAAGTGAGACTCAGCAATCTAGTGAGACCCTGTTTCAGAAAAAAATACAAAGAGCTAGGGGTGTAGTTTGTAGGTAGATTGCCCCTGGGTTCAATTCCCAGTATTTCCCCCCCCCCCCCGAAAAAAAAGCACCTGGGTGTTCAATTCTCAAAATCAATCTTTTTGTATACACACACACACACACACACACACACACACACACACACACACACACACACCTGATCTTTTCATTTAAACTATTCAGTATCTACATAAAGAAGTTGCTGATTTCTCTGAAGCAGGGCAGTACATTTTGAAGATTTTTTTCATGGAGCATTACGATATTTTACTACCTGACTGAAAGTGAATAAACAGAACTGGAGGATTTCTGCCTAGCACATTTCTGAAGCTTTTTTCTATCCTTATTTAGGTAAAGAGAGAAGTTATACACTGACTATGCCAAAGTGACCACATGCTTCACACTTGCACTACCTCTTTTTATGAAGCTAAATTTGGACTTTTCAAAACCTCCTGTTTAAAAATACATCCCCAAAGACTTCTGCTTATTGCAAATGTTGTTCCTGTCCAGCACAACTTAAATCTTCATCTACAATTTTGGGGGAGGCCTTTTTCCTTTTGTCATGATTATAAAAGAAGCTATTGACATATAATCCTTTATTATGTCTTATGCAATAGCATTATAATTCTCAAATTTTGAGTATATATATTTCCTTCAAGTATAGACAAATATTACAAAATTATTTAGTTATATATTCTTGAATATATATGGAATCTAAAATATAATTGAGTGAATAAAAATTAAGTTGCTACAAATTAGTTTATGTAGGCATCTTTTACTTGAAATAACAAATACTTTATAGGAAAAAAATTCTTGATAGGTATTTCTATTATGTGATTTATATTTTCTGTTTGGATTTCCATTTTACTTATTTTATAAAAGGGCATACTTGTGCCATGATTTTAAATAAGAGGTCATATTTAGGAATGTACCAGTCCTTTTAAAACAACACATTTAAACATAAGATAGTAATCTTATAAAATTTATTAGCATATATATTTAGTGAATTAATATCTTTCTCTGTTATGCTTTGCAGCATTTTTAAAATTAAAGAGAGTAAGCTGGGCATGGTGGTGCATGCTTGTAATCGCCATACTTGGGAGACTGAGATGGGGGGTCATAGGTTCATGGCCAGTCTTAGCAACTTAGTGAGACCCTGGAGGGCTGGAGGTGTAGCTGGGAGTTAGAATGGCCCTGAGTTCCATCCCCAGTACCACAAAAAAGAAAAAAGAAAGATGAGCATCCTAGTGCCTCCTTCCAGCTATCTTGAACTATACCTTTATTATACTTAATTGTAAAGTGTCTACACTTTATTACCTGTCCTGGATAATAGAAATTTAGAGTATGTGAAGTATAAGGCTGAAATATTTGTAAAATCATTCTTTGCACTATTTTTTAAATGTGTGATTTTTCTGCAGTAAGCTAATGGATGATAGTTATCTGCAAATTAGTGAATTCTAAATGTGCTAGATCATGTTTCTGGTTTAGAATTTACTTAGACAACTTATAGTGTCACTAATAGGAATTTTAAATATGTATTAAACTGATGTCAAGTCTAAAATGCACTAAAATAGAAAGTGTTGAATGGAAGTAGCTATATTAAGTAGCTATAACATAATTGATGGTAATATGGCAAAATAATGGTTAAGATGAAACTATGGAATCTAATTATTTGTTCATTTATTTAATAAACATTTGTGAAGCAACTACTATTGGCCAGGTACTTGCTAGGTAGTAGAGATTACAATGGTCAACCAGACTATCTTTCTATTTCAAACTTATAGGCTATCATAAACGATAGTACCTAATTATAATTTGAGAGACTTGAGGGCTTTCAATAAAAATTACTCCTGTCCCTGATTCCTGAAAAAAAACCCCAGAAAAATAGAAAATAGTATGGTGGATAGTAAACAAAAATATAAGCTTTAGACTGACAGCACATATGTCCTATATCTAGGAGCAAGTGGACATTCTAATATATTTGGCCCTCCAGATCCATGGGTCCCATATCTGTGGATTCGTCCAACCATGAACCAAAAATGTAGTTAGGCTTATGATGATTGCACCTGTACTGACCATGTACCGACTATTTTTTTTTTCTTGTGATTATTCCCTAAACAATACAGTATAATGATTATTTTCAAAGCATTTACATTGTATTAGGTATCACTAGTAATGATTTAAAGTATATGGGAGGGTATGTGTTGGGTTTTATGCAAATGCTACACCATTTTATATAAAGGACTCAAGCATCTGTGGATTTTGGTATTTGTGGGGTGTCCTGAAACCAATCCATAGTATCTCACACAGATCCAAGGAATGACTGTACTAAACCCAAGGATGAGAGAGATTTATCCATCCAATTCTGAGAATGATGGACAACTGCAGGTTCCTTCCCTTCCAGAAGAAGCCCTGGCCTCTGCGAGACACACAGAATACACAGGTTGAGCACATGCTTCCTGTGGGTAGGCTGGCTCCTGGGAAGAAATAGCAACAGAGAAGCCAGGTCACACATTGTCTTGTTAAGACTCATTAGGTCAGTCATTCCTCCTTCTTTGGGAAAGAGAAAGAATGTCACACTAGTAGTGCTCCTTCCACATGAGGGGAACTTCAGTAGTGGGGAAGGAGCTGCACCCCCTACACCTCCACAAGGATTGTGTAAGTTAGTGTTTATGAGAAAGGAAAATTGGAATGCTGTAGGAACATAACATAGCCTAAGGGTTCAGTGGAAGTGATACAGAAGCTGAGTTTGTAGGGGTAGGCTTTGGGAAGGGGGTCTGGGCAAGGAAAGAGACATCCTGGCACATCTGTGAAATTTAGTGCAATTCAGCATGGCTGCTTCCAGCCTAGACTATGTGACGCAGTGCAGAGTGATGTAGCAGGGTGTGTGAGCAGTGAACTCATCTCAGTGAGTTGAGAGTCAAAGGCAGGTGAATGAAACATGGAAGGATTTTAGCCTGGTGCCGTGGCACCTGCCTGTAATGCCAGGACTTGGGAGGCTGAGACAGGAGGATTGCAGGTAGAATGCCTCTGGGGGTGGGGGGAAGAAGGAGGAAGAGGAGGAGGAGGAGGAGAGAAAAGAAAAAAAAAGGAAAGAGAAGAAAAAAAAAAGACAGATGGACAGGTTTCAAATATAGGAATAACAGAATCAGATTTCTGTTTTAGGAGAAAGATCATATTCCAATTCAGGTTAGAGGGAAGAAAAGGGCGAGAGAAGAAGAGCTGGTAGAGGTTAATGGGAAGGGCTGTGGGAGGATATTATAGTTTTGTAAATTTTGCCTTGGAGGACAAGACATTTAACTAAAAATATTTAGAAGACTAGCTTGGTTTTATGAATGCCTTTTATTTGAAATATTGATCAGTGAATTTATATTAAACTAGGGCAACTATAAATTTAATTAGACTTTTTATCTTCTGATAGAAACTTTTAATACTTGTATTTTCTTTACTGTTCTGATGAATCCAATTATTTAAATAAAGTAATTTAATTAAACATTTTTTGAAAGAGCACATAAAAATTCACTGTTTACTGCCAGTGTTTACTTTAAGATGCTGTTGATATCTTGTAAGTGTTTTGGCTTATGGGAGAACAAAATAAATTTTAAGTTCATTTTTGGGAAGACACATTTCCATTGAAACTGAACTGAACTTGCTAAAATTGCATAATCACATCAAAAAGTACATTGTACAGGCAGCTCTTTTTAGCTGTTACTAATATACATCTATTTAAAGGCTGTACTATTTCAAAAGATAATTTGTTATCAGCATTCCTAGGTGCAAATAAAGAGCCTGAAAAGATATCTGATAAAGCTTCCACATTTAAATGAGAAAGTCTTTTGCAAAGATAATCTCATGCTGCTTAGCTGAAGGTCCTCTGGTTTCAACTACCACTGCTGCCTGCTGCCTGCTGTCACTTTTCCTTTATTAGAAGTATTATCATATTATTATTTGTATGCCTTTGTGAAATATTGTAATAACTTCTAAAGAATTTCTCCTAATATTTTGAGGACGTTCGTTTGCACTCCCAATTTGAAACAGTGTGATCTGTTAGTGCTTACCAGATGAATTATATGCTTTGCATATCTCTTTTTCTAAGCTGCTGTGCTAATATATTTTTATTCATTTTTCTCTTCTTATAATAGGTATGTTTAAGTCATGTGGCAATCTTCTTAGTCTATATGTGCTCAAAAGATATATTTGCATTTCTATTCAGAAGAAATCAAAATAAATTTTACTGGAAATTGCATGATGTGAATTGAGTTCCTTTAGCATGAAATTTCTAATCACTGTGCTTTATTTGGTGGAAATGTTAATAGTTGGAAGTAAAAGAATTGCAAACACCGTTAAACACACTTTTATTCATAGGCACTTTCATAGAATAAAATTATTGCCTACAACTTCAAGAACCCATTAGCTGGGCACAGTGGTCCATGCCTGTAATCCTAGCACTTGGGAGGCTGAGACAGGAGGATCCCAGGTTTGAGGCCAGCCTCATCAACTTAGTGAAACCTTGTTTCAAAAAAAGAAAAAGTAAAAAGGCTGGTGTTATATTTCAGCTGTAGAATGCCCCTGGGTTCAGTTCCCAGTACCAAAAAATAAAAATTAGTTCAGAAGTAGGTAACATCATTATCAAACAAAGCTGACGAATTTACAGAAAATAAATCTTTTTTATTTTTATTTTAAAGTTTTTGTGGTAAGTACATACTTCTTTGATTAAAATAATCTGAAATACCACATTCCCTAACACAGTTTCACCTACACGACAATCCTGATGTTTGTTCGCTGTCACTATTATAAAGGAAATCCATGACATTACAGAATAATTTTTCTAGAGAAAAGTAGGCAAAGTATATTTCCTTCCTCCCAGGAGGTTGTCTAGAAAGCTCCGGAAGCTATAGGGTCAGCCGAGAGGTGAGTTCCAGCTCTAGAAAGGAGCTGCAGCACAACCACTTCTTCCTCGAGGCATACATTCCTTTCTTTTGACCCTTTCTTTGTGCTGGGGTCAACACTAAAATGTATATGCTCATCTACTCTTGCCTTTACGTTTGCCAGTAGGAGGAAGACTGGAATTAATATGACTCTGAGTTCAGGAAGAAAGTTTAGCTTGAGAAAATTAATCCAAGAAGGATAATTAGCCTTCCAAGCTAGTCTAATTATTTAAATCCATAAGGTCTTGAATATTAACATTTCTAAGGGCATATAGCTGTGCCAGCCCATTATTCTGGAAGGGACTGTGTGTGTGGAGAGGGCAAAAATTTGTATGTAGACCTGTAGGGGAGGATCCAGATTTTTTTTTTTTTTTTTTTTTTTTTTGGTACTGGGGATGGAACCTGGGGGCATTCTACCTCTGAGCTCAGCCCTATTTTTTTATTCTTTATTAGGAAACGGGGTCTCACTAAGTTGCGGAGGGCCTCACTAAGCAGCTGAGGCTGGCCGAGAACCTGGATCCTCCAGTCTCAGCCTCCCAAATGCTGGAATTACAAGCGTGCACCACCATGCCTGTCGAGGATCCAGATTTTGTAGGTTGTGACTTTATATAGTGTGGGGACCCTCTTTAAGAAAAGAAGGTGCAGGTGTGGTGGCACAAGCCTGTCATCCCAGTACTTGAGAGCCTAAGACTGGAGGATCACAGGTTTGAGGCCAGCTCAGCAATTTAGTGAGGCCCTCTGCAACATAGTGAGACCTTGTTTCAAAATAAAAAAGAATAAGGCTGGGGGTGTAGCTCAGAGGTAGAACGCCCCTGGGTTCAATCTCCAGGACCACCTCCTCCTGACATACACACACAACCAAAAAAAAAAAAGAAAGAAACACAAAATTGCATATATAAAAATTAATGAAAGGTTCTCAGAACAGGCTGATGCAAGTAAAGGGTCCTGTACTTGAGCTTCATGATTTTGCAGTACATCAGCACTAATCTCCTATGTCAACTTGCATTTATTAAGCTATGAAGTCTGAGTTGATGATAAAGCTTGGGAAAACTTCTCTGCTTTTTCCCTTTGTAATTCCACTGTGTCTAGTATATGGCATGGTAATGGTCCCTATACTCTGCCAGTTGCCCACTAGATTTCAGGCTGAGGCAGGCTGAGAGGTCCTGCCCAGTGCTGTTCCTATTGTACCTTGCACTGTGTTTGGAAAATTGTCATTGCTAAAATAGATGCTTGGGTCATGGCACCTTCCAGTACTTTCCAACAGCAGCCATGCTGTTGTAAATAGTACACTAATAGAAGTCTCTAGTGCTATTATCTGCAAAAACAGTTTCATCAATCAAATGGACAGCAGCTGCCAGGTTCTATTTTACCTGAGTTAGGTATGGGAAAGATACCTTCCAACTATGCACAAAATTGATAATGAACAGGCTAGAAGTCTATCCTTCTAGTGGGAAGGAGTAATTATAACAGGTCTGAAGGAAGAGAAGGTACAAAATGCTCTCTGAGGATATTTTATTCATCTATCAACACATTTGAAGATTTATTTCTTCAGACAATAAAACTCATGAAAAAAAATCAAGGGCAGCATAATTCAGAAATAAGATCATTCAGTTTGATCAAATCAGACTTTGAGTAACTGATTTTCAATCGGAAGTCTATTTACAAACTCTATAGTTAAGACAGCTAACCGTATCTAAAAACCATAACAATAAATATGTTATTTCTGATGAAAGGTATCTTGAGTTAAAACAGAAAAAAATAATGATGTTTCCTCTTTCCTCAAAATCATTCTATTGTTGCTTAAGTTTACTGTTCTTAAGATTTAAGGATAGTTGGTGCTGGGAGAGTGAGGGCTTACATAACTGTGGTGGATTCATTTTAGTACTCAGAAAAACAGATACATATTTCACATATTATACTTTATATTGCCAAAATAGGAACATTTGAAAACAAGAAATTTAGGGGCTTGTGTAAGAACTGGCTGTTTAAAAGATGTCAGGATGAACACCATAATTTGCAGTGCCCAATGTAAAATGAAAATAAGAAAATTTTTGTTAAAAGAGTTATTAACAATTTCAAAACAGTCACTAATGAGCATTTAATCTAGTGTGAGACTCTTCTAAGTTGGGGTGCTGTGCAGTTGCAAAGGGCATGCACCTAAGAACCTGGCCCATGATGATACCTTTGTATGGCAATGAAAGTTGTTGTTAAAGTCCTTACTGACTGTGTTACCTGGGGAATAGTGAAGAAAGACTTATCTGGTAAATTCCTTGATCTCACCATCAGAATAAGGTTGATCTTCCTAAACGATCCATTACATTCCTTTGATTGAGCAACATGAACTCTAATAATTGAGTATTATGCTTAAAAGAGGTAGTTTTCCTCTGTTTGTGTTCTCTCATATTTGTTTTTGTTGCTATTAGTTGCCTCTCATTTTACATGCAGTGTTAATGGATTTTGTCTTCTTTGTTTTAAGACATTTCAAATTATTTTTTGGAAGTAGGCATAGAGTATAAGGCCACAAAACTCTTTAAAGTGATTTGAAAAGTTGATTTGAAAAGTCTATCTTTCTCAACATTATTTACTGGGTGCAACAATAGCACTACTAATGAAATTCATGCATTCCAACAGCATAATTATTTGTTCGAATCTTTAAAACTATAAGCAGAAATGATCTGGGAAGTAGAAGATGCATTCCAGATAAGCAATGGTACACAAGAGAAATTCTAAGTAGCAAGACAAATAGTCTTAAGCAAAAATGTAAGCAATTAAGGTGAAAGGAGCTGATGATTGAGGCTTAGCTTACAGTTGGAAAAGAAGAATCCTTTGGGAAAGAGCATAGAGGGAAGGAACCTGCTGGCAGACAGCCCTTTGCTGGGGTGATGTCGGCTCACTTCAGAAGATGTAACATCTGCTCTGCTATTCCCTAATGTTTCCAGAAGCCTTAGCCAACATCCCAGAAGAATAAGGAGCCAGTCTGGCTTAGGGAGACTGTGTTTTGTTTCTCCTTCCTCAGTTCATCTCTTGAGAGTCAAACTGCATTGTCCTTGAAGCTGGACTGCCATAGTCAGTTTCGAAAGGTTTATTACCATGCACATTCACTGGGTGATAGGCAGGTGGCATCTGAGTTCCTTATCACCTTATGAGGATCAAGCTGCCTCCTCTCTCATGAGGCTGTGTGCTCCCCCTCCCCAGGAAGGGGAACTGTGGCACTGTAAGCTAGTGTTTATGATTCTCTAAGAGCTAGCTGAGTGGGCTTAGTGGAGAGCTTAAGTATTCAGGAGTCCTTTAAAGTGAGAAAATGTCTTTCCATATTAGGAATAAAACTATTTTCAATTAGAGAGCTCAAAAAAATGAAAATACTTTTAGTTAATCTTTAGTATGAATAAATAGTGATTAAAGTGGAATGGTATGAATTGCCCTTTCTCTACTTTTTGATATGATATGGGACACAAAGGACCAAAAGCTCTGTACAGGAGTTGAGGAAGAAGGAAACGCAGTGTTTTTCACTATTGTGAAAATATCAGTCATATTTACTTCCTTATTAAAATTAACGAGCCAGGGTCAGTGGCACATGCCTGTAATTCCAGTACTTGGGAAGTTGAGACAAGAAGGTCACAGCTTCAAGGACAGCCTCAGAAATGTAGTGGACTCTCAGTAACCTAGCAAGACCCTGTTTCAAAAAACAAAAACAAAAACAAAAAACCACCACTACCACTAACACAAAGACAACAAAAGGGCTGAGGGTGTAGTTTGGAGGTAGAATGGCCCTGGGTTCAATCCCCAGTACCACACAAGCAAAAAAGAAAAATACAAAACAAACAAACAAACAAAAAAACTCATGAAAACTGAAAACATGTGGAGTTATACATGAGCATACATGCTGGTAAGTTAGATTATATTTTTGCAAAAGCTAAATGAAAACAAGTTAATTTCCACTGAAGGTAAAGTAATGAACACATTTGTGATTTGTGCTGCTTGCTCAAATTATGAGACTGGCACAGACAAAATGGGACTTAGCCTGCACTTTCACATTTAAACACTAGTCATCTTTTGGTAGAGTCTTACACTTAAATTCGTAGCCTAGCTAGGGTAGACTTTCTCTTTGATGCCAATAGGTTTGGCTGCCTTCTCCCAATATATGTTGAGTGCCTACTATGTGCCAAGTATATTGCTAAAGGTTCCCAAATCAAAAGCTCCCAGGTTTGTAGTATATGGTATAATTATATCTCTTTTCCTATTTGTTTGTCCCTTACAACTGTAGTCCCCAACATTTTCTGAGAAGTACTTCTGAACTCTTATCTCATGCCCACATGTTAGCAAAATTATAGACTTCTCTTTAACATTATCGTCCCTGTAAAATCCTCATGTATTTCCCTAGTTGAGCTAATCACTTCCTCCCTAGTGTTTCCTAGAACACTTCAAAATTTGCTTTTCTATCATGGTTATTTCTATTCATGTCTTTATTCCTCACCAGACTTCAAGGTCCCTGCAGACATGGATTCTAATTAATCCTTGTATGTCTCTTCCTCATGTTATTAGCAAAATGCCTTTCTCATAGTTGGTACTCAAAAATAGCTTATTATATTAAATCAGTTCAGATTAAAATAGTGGTTTGTGTGCTAACAGTTCAGGGACATAGGTTCAGTAGGCTGTAGAGCCAGATCGAGTGACTGTTAACATTCTTAATTTGTATTTAATACATAAAGGAAAATGTAATGCCTGCTCTCCAATCCCTAAATAAACTCACCGTGGTCACCATCCTTTTTTGTAGCTCTTTCCAGTACACTGTACCTGCAAACATTATTTCTGTAAATCTGTGAGCACTGACTCACTGATACTATTTTGTATTCTGCACACTTCTATCAGATACGTAGGAGACTCAGTTAAAGTAAAGGAATAAGCCATTTTTTATAAGTATAAACTTGAAAAATTGCTGATCCTAAATAGCCTTTAGATTCTTAGAGAAGCATGTATAGAGGTTCCTTATCAAGTTTCAGAAAGTACATGCTTTAAACATCTCTAATGGCTGTGTCATAAATGATGCCCACAGACATCAGGGATTGCCCGGAGTCAGTGTTTCTTCCAATGAAACAGCAGTGTCAAATAATTTGAGATGAACTTATAATTATTTTAATGGGATTATTCTGCTACTTGACATATCAAGCAATTTGTTTTACACCTTTACTCATTATTTTTCAGTTTTGAAGACTTAAATAGAAGAGACATGATAGAATAGGAGTCCTGTTTCATCTCTTGGACCATTAATTATGCCATGGTGGCTTCTGTACTGATGAGACCCCAAGAGAAATGAATCTCGTTGGGTCCCACTCAGTTTAACGGGTTTCATTCTTTATACTTCAGACAAGTTTTCTTAGAAAACCATTAATCACTAAACAATGGATTAAATAGTGACAATAATGGAAATATAACCAACAACAAATTGTTCATGGTTGGCTTCTCTAAGGATTTGACAGCTAATTTATAAAAACAGGTTATTTTTATACAGCAGGAGTTTTGTGACTAAAGTAAAATTGCTTCGGCAAGATGCTCACCATTATTCTGTAGCCTGTGGGGGAATGATGCATACACAGACCTTCATCCTTCTTTCTTGACCCCCTTTTCTTACCATTTTATGCAGTATTTCAATTTGTGCCTGTTCTGACTCATTGCCAGCATGTTTCCTTGAAACAATTACTAAGTTTGCTGATATAAAACGCTAGGAAATCTATTTTATCTTTGTCAAGTGAGGGTCTACATTGGAAAGCTCTCAAGCCATATTATGTAGGAAACTTGGAAAATAGGTAAAGCAACATTCCAGTCTTTCTCTGAGTTTGATTTTCATTTTATATAGTGAAATGCATCAATTACCTTCACAGTTTTATAACCCAAACACTGACATACAATACACCAGAGTCTACTTCTTAATCTGGAAGCTTTTGCCTTTGCTGGCTCTTTGGTTTGCCTGGCTGGGTGATCTGTGCCAGTTTATTGTTGAAAGAAAATGTGAAGCAAGAGCTTTATGCCTTTCAGACACCTGTTACATCAACAAGACATTGCGAAAGTATTAGAGAGTGCTACTAATTAAGCTGGGGGCATTAAGACCCAAAAGAAGAATACAGCTTGGGAATTTTCTTGAAAGTTTTCTCATCCATTCTTTTATTCATCCTCTCATGTATTTAACAAATTTATTATTAAAAATCTGCTAACAAGCATGCCTGTAATCACAGTACTTGGGAAGGTGAGAAATGAGGATCCCAGGTTTGAAGTCAGCAAATACAAAATGGGGCTGGGAATACAGCTCACAGGTTGTTCACCTGGGTTCAATCCCCAGTACAAAAAAAAAAAAAAAGCAAGCAGCTGACATTTCGCTATTCTGGCACTGAGCATTATATGCATCCACTCACTTAACATGATGTTATTTTGAAGATTAGGAGATTGAGCCATAGTGTTATGGGGTTTTCGGACTGTACCCCAAAAATAAAATAATAATCCAGGTTCTTTGATATCGTGAAAAAAAGAATTTTAACACATATCAATCACAACAACATCTGGCAGATTTATTCTTCAGGAACAGGTCAGGGAGAGGAAACTGGGGTGTAAGAAAAGACGGGGAGTGCAGAAAGATTAGGGCATGTTCCCCAATCCCGGGCAGGAGTCCAAGAGAGAGAGAGACACGTGGATTCCAGGGGGTATAGGAGAGGGCGGGGTCCTTCCAGCCCCTCACTCTCAGTTTCCAAGATTTTCATAGGTTGAGCTCCAGGTGAGATCTCGCTCCTCCTCTTTCCAGGTGTGCGGGATTTGATGGTACCTCCCAGGTGGGCTGGGCTATGGCTGGGCTGTAGTTTTTCTTGGGCCGAACCAAAATTTTCTTTTCAAGGGGTGGACAACACTCTCCGGATTTTTAAAAAGGCTAAAAACTATATTTCTATAAATTTTCCCGATACCTCTTTTTTACCTAACGTTCATACTTCTAAGCTACCTTATCAATAGGATGTAAGTAATGTGTCTGAGACAAAGTTGACAATAAGTGGAAAAGTCAGAAGAGAAAACAAGTCTGACAAGTCTGACTGGCTCTTAACCAGTATGTCCTGCTGTTTTTGACCTAACAATTGTTGACTGCTTGTCAGGTGGCAGATTCTCAGAGAGGGCTGAGACATAGAAATAGTGAAATCTAGTCCTTGCTTTTTCAGAAATTGGGGACACTTGGCAAACAGCAGAAGCAAAGTCGAAGACCAAGGATTCTTTGGCAGGAAAGCAGTGCTGGGTTCTGACTTCAGGGCAAGTGTAGAACAGGGAACAATTGGAGTGGGGGAGAAGGAAGTGTGTGACCAGGTGGCAGAGGACTTTGAATGCCATAATGTGGAGTTTGTGTTTCACATATAACTCCACATGTCATCTTAGTACCACCTGCTTGGGATCCCGTTCGAGCTTGTAGGTTGTAGGAAATGCCCTTCTGATGTTTCATCTAGAATCTTTGTTCAGAATCCTAAGAGTAGGGCCCTGAAATTTACAATATAATCAAATGTCTGGGGTGATTCTTATTCCACTTTATATAGAAAACCATTGGCACAGGTGAAGGCACACATATGGTGAAACACCATATTTGTTTACATTTTGTATGTTTTGCTTAAGTGATAACATTTTTATGTGGCATAAAAGAAAAGAAAAATAAATGCTTATCACTTTAGTGATACTAGAAATATATGTCTAAGAGGTATAAGCAGCAATATGCTGGTAAATATTTTAACATCAAACTCTTTGAAAATTAAACAAAATAATACTCGAGTTTTTATTTGTAGTACTTGTCAACTTCATGCTACCCACATAAGGTTGGGGAATGGGGTTGGGAAGAGATGTCCACAATTGGTAGCAGTTCCCCACTGCCTGCTGATAAATTTGAACCGTGAGTGACTGACAACATTGGAAGTGTTAGTGAACACTTAAAAGGAAACATGATAAATGTATCCAGGTTTATTAAACTTTTAACTACTTAGGCCAAAGGAAACATATGTGCATCATAACAAGTGTTTTGCCATTAACTATATTCAAAGCATGTCTTCATCTATTACTCTTGAGTTCTGCAGATATTCTGCAAAATGTCATGCCAGGGAAAGTACCAGGCTTATTTTATCATTGAGATAGCTGATACATGAGAGATGGTACTAAAGAATTTATCTAAGGTCACGCGATGATTAATAAATAAAGCCTCGTCGGGCATGGTGGCACACACTTGTAATCCCAGTACTTGAGAGGCTGAGACAGGAGGATCACAGGTTTGTGGTCAGCCTCAGCAACTTAGCAAGGCCCTCCGCAACTTATGGAGAACCTATTTCAAAATAAAAAAAAAATAAGCCAGGTGTGGTGTTGCACGCCTGTAATCCCAGTACTTGGAGGCTGAGACAGAAGGATCACAGGTTTGACAACAGCCTCAGCAACTTAGTGAGACCCTGTTTCAAGACACAAAAAATTAAAAATGGCTAGGAGTATAGCTCAGAGGCAGAATGCTCCTGTATTCAAATAAGTAAATAAATGCCTGTTTTGTCTCTAGTCTATCGATCAAATCATTTTTCTTCATTTAACACTGGACAGTATTTAGCAAACTATCTACAGGATGTAATCTAGAGGAATAGTGTGTGCAGTGAGAAGTTACTGATGCTATGCTTGTAGCAGAGCAATAAAGTAATTCTGATCTATTAGTTGAGGTGCTTTGCCACACATTTACTGTATGTATATTATAAGACCTGTCCACAAGTTGAGACAGAAGGCATTCATTATGCCTTCATGAGGAGTTGATTTCTTGCTCCATGAAGAGATAACAAGCTCCAGAGAAACAAGTCAGAAACTGGGAGAAGACTAATGATGAGCTGAAGTCACCTAAGCCAGTGGCTCTCAAAGCATGGTCCCAGAGACCAGCAGTATCTTCATCATCCAGGAGGAACTTGTTAAAATGCAAATTCTTGGTCACACCTCAGAAGCTATGGGGCTGTCATCAGTAATCTGCAATCAGCAGACCACCAGGTGATTCCAATGCTCGCTGAGTTTGGAGAAGAGCCTTAGATTTTCTCATGGCTTCAGACCCCCAAACCCCAGTGAATTTTGTGGGATCTTAAAGAAGAGAAGACTTAGGTGTCTCATTCTAAGTTGACAGATTTTAAATGGGAAATAATGGAGTAATCACTAATTTGATTGCATTTACTTGAAAAGACTCAATTAAGTTGTCTGCTATTAGGTGGAATTGGGGGTTTAGGGTATAAATTAAGTTCACTTTAAGGAAATCAAGATAGCTGCACTTCATATACACCTGGCTTATAAAATGGAATTTTCTATGTACACTTTGGATTCCCTTAGAATTTTGTCTTGGAATATGCCAAATTGATGAAGTAAACATAGACCTGGATACTTCATGTAGTGTCAAGTACAGTACACACCCATACAGCTGTGAATAGCAAGCTGTGGAAAGATTTGGTTCATATGAATTTTCTTTGGGTTTTGGCACCATGGACTCCGGCTCTCCGCCCTATTGCTGTGACTCCTGGGACCTGATTATGCTTCTTCAGCTTGGCATACATACCATGTCTTACCGAGGGTGACCAACTCATCCGAGTTTGCTTGAGACTGCTGCAGATTTTACATTGAAAGTCTCATGTCCCACAAACTCAGTTGCTTATTCTTTACCCACTTGATTTAAGACCTCACCTGGGCTCTTCTTTTGCTTCTTCCACTAAGGCAGGCTGGTCCCAGGTTCCTGACAGGCTGGTAATCCTGGCTTGTTCTGTTCCAGGGAACTCCAGGGCAACTGGGGAGTTGCTGTGAAACAGTCACTTTCACTTCTTGTACACATAAGTAATATTTGTAGAAAGCATGATTAGAAGTTATTTTTAGACTGTGTTAAGTATATCTTGCTGATTTAAAAATATCTAGTCACATATCACTGACATAGCCAGATTACGAACAGCAATTTATTAAAGCTTGGAAACACCATGCTGTGGGATGACTTCAATTAAGGAAAATCACTTAGGGTAGAATTTAACAGCTTGGCATGGTACTCACTGGAGTATTGATTATTTGGAATAAAATGAGTGATACCTCAAAGTGGGATCTTAAGAAAATTACTCTTGGCACATGTGGGATAAAATGGAAGGATTGTGAGGTGCAGAAGCTCCTGAGGAAACACATTAACCTAGGACTGAGATGATAAAGGCATTCCAGGTGTTAATGGTCAGAATAAAAAGAAATAATAATTTGACAATATTTTGAAGGAAGTGTGGATGAAGTAATAACGTAGATAATTAAGGGAGTGATGATACGATTGGTGAAACATAGTCAGGTCTAAATTTAGACAATTGAGTTCAGTTGTACGACTGTTAAGTGTCAGGAGCTCAGATGATTCAAGCAATTTGAGTTTTGGGTAAAAGCCCAGGAGAGAGCTGTGGGCTGCATTTTCCCACCGTGTGCTCTTATCAAGGGTGATGGTTGAAACCTTATAGGTGGTACACTTCGCATGAGTCTGGCAGGTCATCATCAAGAGTAGATAGCTGAGTGGAGTAATGTCAGCAGCCATTCATCTTTTGGTTATTCCTCAATGTATTTTGAGGCTATGTAATTAAAATTTATTCTGCACTTCATTGTGATTTCTTCTATGCTATTTTACCCGTTAAATTTTAGTGAAATAATTATAACAATGAACTTGATTGCACATGCTAATGAAAGAGATTTTAACTTTTTAATACTGAAAACCTCAAGTTCTTAAAAGCCAGTGTGCTTCTAGTGTTGTATTAGCTTATTTTATGTTTATATAACAAAATACCTGATGCTGGATAAAGGAAAGAGGCTTATTTAGCTCAGTTTGGGATAATGAAAGTTCAAAATTCTGTGGCCTCAGCTATTCTGTTTCTGGTGAGGATACCCTTGGTCACAATAAGGTGGAGAAACAGAAAAGGAACTAGCCAAGTGCAGAAGGGGCCAACCACATAGGCTAGCCTTGTTTTACAATGGCCTGCTCTGGAGAGAGCTACTCACTCCAGTGAGACTAGCATTCATCCTTCCCATGATCTAGTTACCTTGCATGGGGCCCACTTTTTTTTTTTTTTTTTTTTTTTTGCAGTACTGGGGATTGAACTCAGGGGCATTCTACCTCCGAGCTATACCCCCAGCCCTATTTTTTGTATTCTTTATTTTGAAACCGAGTCTCACTAAGTTGCGGAGGGCCTCACTAGGTCGCTGAGGCTGGCCCCGAACCCGGATCCTCCGGTCTCAGCCTCCCAAATGCTGGGATTACAAGCGTGCGCCACCACGCCCGGCGGGGCCCACTTTTTTAAAGGTTGTACCACCACAGTAGTGACCAAACTTCCATGACATGGACACTTTGGGGGGACAAATCATATCCAAACTGCAGCAATGATGATAAGGAAATTAAAGAAATTAGTGTGTTTGAGAATACCAGTGATAGCCTAACCTGTTAATTTCTGTAACACGTAATTTGCAAAGCATTTTGCCATTCATTATTGATTTTCTGTCTGACCAAGCTCCTTTGAGGTAGGAGGTTTAATCCCTAGTTGATGGATGAGTAAACTGAGGCTCGACTCAGAGTGATGGCATAAGTTGCAAAGACATGGTAAAATAAATTGCAACCAACTCAGGTCTCTTGGCTTCCTTCCACAGCTGCCACGCCTTAACACCATGTAGTGAGTGGTTGTTCCAGCCTCTTCCCAGCACGGGATAGACTTCAGAGGCTTGCGATGACCTGCCCTCATTAATCACAGGAAGATAGACCCCTTCAACGTGGAAGCTCTTGATGGATAAATATCCCTGACTCTGCTAGACGACTTTGGTACCAGCATTTTCAGATTCAGCCATTTTCACACAGAACCCAAGAATAAAATCAGGCTGATTGAGGGCAGAAGAAGGCTGAGCCAATTAAAGCAGAACCCCAGGAAGCCAGGATTAAGTAGCACAAAGATGCAGATGAGTGAGCTGATGAAATTGCACCCCTAGCTGAAAAGCAGCACACTTGAAGTAAAACCATAGAATGTTTCGCTAACTTTTAGCAGTGGGAGTTACATAATCTAATAATTAATTGTCTGTAGCTTCCAGGCCTATTAGGAAGGAGGGGAAAGAGACTCCAGAGGCAGATCACTGGCTTCCGTGGAACATTGCCCTAGGCACTCAGCCTCAAATTGATAATGCTTACAAGTTGTTTTTCCTGTAATTTCTAAACCCTGGGTACAATCCTTCTCCCGCTAATGGATATTTTAAGTGTATTTTAAAGATCTTTCACTGGCCTTCCACTTATGGTTGAAAATTGCCTAGCTGATCACAGTACTTCTCAGTGTTGGATTTGGTTTACTTTTTTCCTCCTAAAAGATAACGTTCAAAGTACAAGGTGATGGAATATCCCTGGCCCAGCAGAGAAAACTGAGAGCATGTGCAAACAGAATCATGTATCCTTTTGAAAGAGTTTCAGCTGCCATTAGAAATCGGAGGAATCCCATTTTATCCGGGCTATGCTGAACAGACTTTACTCTCATGAAGGAGAAATCTGAACAACTAGCACCTTCTTGCCTGACATCAGACTTGAAAAGGAAGAGCAGCAACCTCACAGTGCGGAGGGGAGGTCGGAGAGGCTGCGCGTGGGCGAAGGCTCTCAGTCGCCAGGGGTCATAGGTTTCCTTCTGATGTACATAAAAGCTGACCAAGGACTTGGTGAGAACTTTGAGCCGCTTTCCTGACCACCTTGGATTTTGTTCTTCACCCACAGATCAGCGTCATGGACAATCCTGCTCTTTTCAAGTGTAAAAAGAAGTTAAAAATAAAGTTCTATTTTAGATATACCTTTGATTTTCTTCAAAAACATTTCAGATGATAGGAAAGAGAAATACAGTGATGAATTTCAGCAAGGGCTGGGCAGAGTCTTCCTACAATTTAATCAAACATGGCTCAGCTTCAGATATATTAAGTTGCCACAGGAGAATGAGGCTGCCTTTTGGGAGCAGTTAATAGTCCCTGGAATTTTAACCTTTTTATCATAATACAAGGAAACATTCCAAGGTAAATAAGAGACAAATAACATGTAAAGGGATATTGTATGCAGTCTAGGGTTAAGAGGCTACATGTTTAAAAGCAGCTCACCATTCTTTTTTTTTTTTCTGGATAATTTGGACTTTATCCAAGATAGCAAATTCCAGTGTTTCTAAAGTCCATGTGGTCAGCTTGGTCTTCTTAACTACCAGAAGAGATATTTTAACTGGAACTTGATGAAGGTAATAGACCCTGTTAAAAATCTAAATATAAGCACTTTGGAGAAAATTATTTTAAAGATGCCTGATTATTTTCTAGATTTATAAGTGTAGATACCATACAATTAAAACCACAATGCTAGTCCTCATGATTCTTGGTCTTAAAGCCAGGGGACCCTAGCTTAAATATGGGTCACTTTAAAGTACAGGAAATTTATGCTCAAGCTGTATTGTTTATCAACTACCTGTTTTCAGATATCTGGTTTGTTAAATACTACTCTACAAGATAAAGTGAATAATGAAAATTCAGAGCACATCTCTTCTCTCTCTGTATATTGAGAGAGAGAGAGAGAGAGAGAGAGAGAGAGAGAGAGAGAGAGAGAGAATGTATATTGTAAGTCTATGCTAGGATGGGGAGGAAGGTAAAGCAGATAAGGCATCTACCTGGAGATTGGGCTGCTTCCAATGTGTAACCACAGCAACTCAGTTCAGGGATTTTAGCAAACCTTTGGAATAACAGAGATGGAGTTTGAGTTTGTGGGCTTTGAATAGCTGGTTTCCAACCACTAGGGAGTCCCCCTGTGTCAGGTCCTTCTGTATTTTGTGTTGTCCCCAAGTTCCTAATAAGGGAGTCATGGGGTATCTGCTACTCATTCCTCAGTACCCATACTCTGACTTAGAATTTCCTGATCCCTGTTTCCCCCTGTTGCTTGTGGCTCTTCGAGGAGTTTTCTGAACATACCCAGCCTCTGTAATAGGAGGCATTTGATGCTCTTTGATGAAGAATTGAAGCTGAGTGATTTGCAGGTAGTATTTTCTTATCACTAATGCTTATACTATTTTTACACAAGAAGAACTTTATGAGGTATTGTAAGTCCTTGGTTACTGGAAGATGCAGGAGTTCAATTGATTTGTTCTGTGCAAAGTGCCTGGATAGGAAAGCTAGGAATATCAAATTGAATTTTGTCCCTTGAGATGATCTAATCTGATCATGTACCATCATCCACCCATTCATATTTCCTGCCAATTTTTTTTTATGTTCTTCATTTTCTTCTTTAGAGAGGAACTTATAATATATATTTATGCTGTTATCTACTCCTAAGGATTAAGGCCAGCATTAATTATTTTCTTTTCGATTTATATTTGATAGTGACATTAAAAAATATTCTATTTGATCTATGTGCAGTCATAGATTTTTATGAAATTTTCTTCTTCCTTGTACTTTTTTCTTAGATGTTTCTGGGAGTTCCCTCATCTCTATAATTCAGTTACTATGAATCTGTTGGTTTATTATGTGCTTTACAATGGAAGAATTTCATTAGAAAATATTTTTATTTGCATCATGTTTATTGAAAGAGAGAGACTTTTATGCTCTACTGGGAAGTGCATAAAGTAGCATAAATCAACAAATGATGGCTGGTTAAATTTCTTGAAAAACAAATATTTTATCTATTTGCATATGAAAAGATGTGTAAGTTTAGTCAACACAGTATTAGCTGATTATTGAGAATGTTTGAAATATTAGTGATTAGATGGGTGTGGCATGCCCATAATCTCAGTACTTGGAATACTGAGACAGGTGAATTGCAGGTATGAGGATAGCCTCAGTAATGTAGTGAGACTCTGAGCAACCTAGTGAGACCCTGTTTCAAAACAAAAAATGAAAAGGAATATGGGTGTAGCTCAGAGGTAGAATGCCTTTGGATTCAATCCCCCCTAACATACACACACACACACACACACACACACACACACACACGGTGATTATAGTTTTCTTTATTTTCTTCCCCACTATTTATTTTTCATTTACTCATTCATTTTTTTCTCCACATGTTTTTATTTTTTTCTCCATTATTGTGTTAAAACAAACAATAATTGAGAAAATATACATTTAAAAAGTCCTATAGACTTAATTAATTATGAACTGTTAGATGGTTTTACCAATGGTGGTATAAAGCTTTTCTTAACTTTCTTGTTGTGTTGTTGTTGTTTTTCTTCTTCTTCTCCTTCTCCTTCTCCTTCTCCTTCTCCTCTTCCTCCTCGTCCTCCTCCTCATCCTCATCCTCATCCTCCTCCTTGTCCTCCTCCTCTTTCTCTTCCTCCTCCTCCTTTTTCTCCTCCTCCTTTTTCTTCTCCTCCTCCTCTTTCTTCTTCTGGTTGTAAGGTCTAAAGTCTAATGCTGCTTCTTTTGAGCTTTGGAGGGCATGTACTATGTCTTCCCCTCAGTGTTAAATGGTTTATGTTTTGTCAAAGGTCAAAGTGATCAAGAAAGGATCTCATTTAGATCTCTACCTGGGCAAGGAGAAGGCCCACCCAGTTCAACAATGATGACTTCTGTCCCCTGGGTGAATCTTGGTAGAATGGCACTGCTCCTTCCAAATTCCTCTTAGAGTGGGAACAATTCTATTTCTGGCTGAGCAGTCCCCACTTGAAGTGTCATGTTGAATTTCTGTTAATATGGCAAATACAAGAAAGATAAGGTTGGGAACAAAAACATGGACCTAGGCTAAAATCTATCTGCCTCTGCCACCCACACATTTGTTTCATTTACTTGAATGAACTATGGAGTTATTGAACATTCCTGTATAACACAGTAGTATCAATAAGATTCGGCTTAGTTAAAAAATATATTTTATTTTTTCATTTGTGATTACATTAAGCCTCCGTGAAAATGGTACACACCAGCTTCACAGCAGGAGAGGATAGATATAGCAAGATTAGAGAGGCAAGATGTTCAGGATTAGAAGGATCTGTATGGCTGAGAGTGAGGTAATGATAATGATTATGTGATAATAGTACTGTTGTGCTGTTTTATGAGGCAGTAATCCAGCTCCCAAAGCAGATAAACTATGGGGGTGAAGGCTGGGTTTATCCCACAGAGGGGAATAGATTGTTGCTGAATAGCCCAGCATGACAGTAAGGCCTTTTCTTTTTTGAGGCAAGAGCTTAAAAGTAAGTTTTTAAAATAAAGTGAGTAACTTCCTGAATGTTAGCAAGGGAATAGCTGAGCAAAGCTAAAAGAAAAACAAACTGTACAGGAGGATGAGGGGCTGAGGGTGGGTACAGTTCTTTTTATGCAATAGAAACAAGAGTTCTTGTAATAGCAGACAAAATTTCCAGGACCCCAAACAAAAGCAAAAACAAAAATCCCACTCCTAGGCAAATTGGTAGCTGAAGGGAAGTGGTATTTTTCCTAGAAAAAGTATTAAACTATTGC
The DNA here is from genome assembly GCA_004027655.1 of Graphiurus murinus. Taxonomy (NCBI): domain Eukaryota; kingdom Metazoa; phylum Chordata; class Mammalia; order Rodentia; family Gliridae; genus Graphiurus; species Graphiurus murinus. The sequence continues at coordinate 19,629 of PVLC010003222.1, read as the reverse complement.
AAAATACAAACAGATTTCCATTCATCTCATTTTAAATCACTCTTCATTCTGTGAAAAGTCACTGTGTTGAAGTGATTGCATTAGTTATAACAGCAGTGGCAGACAAATAACATATTATTTTTTACTTCTATGAGTTTATAGATCAGTATTACTTATAAAATGTTGCAAGGCTAAATCTTTTTCCTTTATAAGCAAGATTGACTGGAGATCAATGTTCATTGTCTTAGAGATTCCTCCTTTGTCCTACACAAACACACACACACACACACACACACACACACACACACACACACACACACACACACACCCCACACCGAAGTGGAGGTTTCCCAGTCCATATTGGTCACTTCTGGGTATGTGGGACTAATTCAACTGACTTGGCTGCACTGGTGGCTGTGCTCCCTCTAGGAAAGTTGGGAACATTTTGCTTTAAAGCTTACTACTTAGTGCTAATTTTTTCTCACTCAGAGGTTGCACTATTGAATGGTCTCTTATGTCTTACACCCTTTGGAATTGCAAACCCTGAAAACTATTAGAATCCCCAGGCCCCCATCCCAGCCACCACAGGGATGGGCCACTTCCAGTGCTCAGGCCTCCCCTGTTTCTCTGTCTTCAAACAAAACCTCTGATTCAGTGCCTCATGGGCATTGGTGTTCCAATCCCAAGGCCCACTTATGGTCTGTCTTCAGGGTAGCCTAACTAGCTAGAACTTTTCAGCTTAACAATTTGAAAAGGCTAACTTCTAGGACACTGTGTTACCTTTTGGGGAATGTGAGAATGAAAGAAAAAAAAAAAAGCTTTCATTCCTCCTCCATGAAGCTATATTTGGAAAAAAAAAAAGACTAACATAAATTCTCAGAAGGTTATTTTGCCACACTGAACTCTCCATAAAGTCTTAAGAAAAGAGAGTAGTATTGTACCTCTTTGATAACCATTGAATCCCTAACACCTAACAAGTTATTTGGATCATAGTATGTCTAATATGTATATATTAATAAATAGTGAATGAATCAGGCTATTAAATAGTTCCCAGAAGTTAGTTACCATTATTGGATCAATCATTGTCCATGGCTGGAAACACCAAAGAAAATTGATTCACAGAGATTTATAGTATACTCATATGCATCAGACTCATACCTGGACACTTGGAATCCATTACTAAACACAGTGGACAAGAGTCCCTGCCCTCATAGACTTTTCATTTTATCAAAGAAGACAATAAACAATAATTGTATTCAATAAGGAAGTTATCTACATATGAGAAAGTAAGCATTGTAGAAAAAAAAATAAAAGGATTGAGTAGGGTAAGAGGATACAGGGTAAGTAGTAAATTTCATTATTAAATAGAGTGGTCAAGATTGACCTCACTGAGAATATATCGAAGAAAGACTTAGGTGGAAGGAAGTATTCCAATGGATATTTGGGACAAAAGTAATCTCTGGGTAGAGGAAACAAGTGCAGGTTAGAAAAGAAAAGGTTAGAAATTAGTATGATAGTTTTGTTTAGTGGGAAAAATATGCATAACATAAAATTCACCATTTTAAACATTTTAAAGTATACAGTTCATTGGCATTTGGTGCATTCATAGTGTATAACCATCAGTGCTATCTAGTTTCAGAATGTTTTCAACACTTCAAAGGAGACCCTATACCCTCTGAGTTGCTAACCATCTTCGCTCACCCTGGCCCCTGCAACCACTGACGTGCTTTCCGTTTCTATAGGTGTGCTTGGCATTTTTAGGTAGACCAACAAGCAAGTGTGGGCTGGGGCACCTTAAGAGAAAGGAAGTTAGTGGTGGAGAAAGCGAATTAATGGAGAACTGAGTTGGAGTCCTTGTAAGCCATTGTAAGGGCTATGGGTTTTACTCTGAATAAAATGGAAAACATTTAGTTTTAGAATGAGGGAGAAAATATTCAATGAGAGAGTAGATTGTGTGTGAGATAAGGGTGGAAAAATCAACTAGGAGGTTATCAGTGTAATCCAGGTAAGAGTGTCTCAGAGCATGGTGGCACTAGTGGAATTGCTTAGGAGTTAAATTCTGGAATTTTTTGAGGCTAGAGACAACTGGATTTTTTGATGAATTAGATTTAGGGTGATATAGGAGGAAGTCAAGGATTGCTCAATGATTCTGACTTGAGCAACTGGAGGGATTATCTTATCATCAATCAAAATGGGAAAGCTATAGCCAAAGCAGTTTTGAGGAGGAATATCAGGAATACAGTTTTAGGCAAGTTGAGTTTGAAATGTATCTTCATGCAAATGTAAGTGTCAAAAGATAGCTGGATGAGTATGTCTGGAGTTCTGAAAGCGGTCTGTGGTAGAGAGAAAAAATTGAGATTCACTAGCATAGAGATAGTATTTAAATCCCTAAGCATGATGGGTTATATATTGGGATACACTAGCATAGAAATAGTATTTAGATCCATGAGCACAGGGGGTGGGTAGGGTCACTAGCATATACAGGGTATTTAAAGCCATGAGCATGGGGTTTCTCCAGGGGACTGAGTGTGAACAGGTAATGAGAAGAGGCCATATGCCGAGGTCTGGGCATGTCCTCCTACATGGAAAAGGGCACAGAATAAACCAGTGATGGCAGAACTGAGATAGGAGAAAAATCATAGGTGTGCAGTGTTTTGGAAACAAAGTGAAGAAAGTGAACCAAAAGGAAAGAGTGTTCTACTGACTGCAGTGCTGCTGAATTGCCTGACAATTGGATCTAGCAGTTTATGGGCCGAAACTAAGCTGTGACTATAGTGGAATGGTTGGGTTGAAAATCATATTGGAAGGGGTTTAAGAAAAAATGGGAAAAGAGAAATTTGGAATAGAGAGTAGACAGGAGTATTTGAGTATTTGGAAGATTTTCTTGCAAAATGGATGAAAGAAATGGGAGCAATACCCCTTTCTTCAGCCCCTCACCTTAAGTAGAAATCTTACTCTCTTAATTTTTACAAGATAATTATATGTTTAATTATTATGAGTGATATTTTTCTAAGAAAAATATTACACTTCCCTTCCCATAAACTCTCAGGACAATCTTTGTCATTTAAAAATAAAGTTAAACTTCTGAGAAACACAGTGGGAGAAACCGATCTAAGAAAATGTTCGCTTTCTAAATCACTAATAATAAAATGTGTGTGTGTGTGTTTTATTGGCACATTGTTGGTTTACAAAATAAAAACCCTTGAAAAACCATCCTATAAAGGTTTTGTTTATATACTTATAGCATAGCATATAACTGTTTCCATAAAACAAATAAAATTTTGAATATTTAAATTTTGGAAAATTTTGAAGTCATGAGGAGAATATCTAGATGTCTTTTACTTCTAGTCTCTTGGAAAAAAACCAGAAAATTATATGCAATGCTTATTTTAAGGCCTTTACAGTGTTTAATTTATTTAGGAACATAAAAATGTATTATGTATAACTTAGCTAATAAAGTTGTATCTGGGATAATTAAATTTTAAAAATATGGTAAGATTAAGAAAGGCTTTGCAGATTTACTAATTGAGTTAGCTATTTGATGTTTTTAATTTTTTTAAAAAATCACAAATAGGATTCTTACATTGCTGAGGTAAAGTAAATTTAACTTTTTTTATTTTCTAGTACTTGAGAAGTAGGCAAATAACTAACAATCAATAATAGTATAGCAAAGAAAAAGATTTTTTAACTACTTTTTTGCTCTTATGATATTAAAAATTTTTCTGAAAGGCAACTGGATAATACAAGAGAGAAAATCTTTGCATTCACTGGAAATGGTATGGCTTTTTTTTTTTGGTACTAGGGATGGAACCCAGGGGCATTCTACCTCTAAGCTATACCCCCAGCCCTATTTTTTATTCTTTATTTTGAAACAGGGTCTCACTAAGTTGTGGAGGGCTTCACTAAGTAGCTGAGGCTGATGGTGAACCCGTATCCTCCTGTCTTAGCCTCCCAAATACTGCGATTACAAGCGTGCACCACCACGCCCAGCTTGGTATGGGTTTTTAACATGAAATTTGGTGCAGTTGTTTGCAGTATTTGAGCTATCACCATCCACAGTGACTTCTGGCACATGGATTTATGCCTACGTTCTTCCAAGAATGCTACTCTATGCTTTCATTTGATAATTGTTTTATAATCTCAGTATTTACAAATGAAGCCCTCCTCCCACAGCCCCATGCAGTACATAAGATGGAAGAAGCTGAAACATGAAATGTGTATGTCTCTGAGGATTTGCTCTGCAATCCCCTTTCACCAGGCTGTGGGAAGGGACCTTTCAGCCTGCATGCATTGTGTAGCTGCGGTGTGCCTAGTGTTTTAGATGGTGTGATGGAAAGATGATACTAGATCCATTTGTTCAGTGATTTATTCATTCAATCAACATTTATTCAAAACATTTTATAAGCCGGGCGTGGTGGCGCACGCTTGTAATCCCAGCATTTGGGAGGCTGAGACCGGAGGATCCGGGTTTGCGGCCAGCCTCAGCTACCTAGTGAGGCACTCCGCAACTTAGTGAGACTCGGTTTCAAAATAAAGAATAAAAAAATAGGGCTGGGGGTATAGCTCGGAGGTAGAATGCCCCTGAGTTCAATCCCCAGTACCGCCAAAAAAAAAAAAAAAAAAAAAAAAAAAAAAAAAAAAAAACTTTATATTATTCAAACAAATATCTAAAGATAGTCATTATTCTATAGCAATTGAAAATGGAGATAAAATTTATAATTTAATAAAATAAACTAGTATTCTACTTGCTATAACTTATATTTCTGGTTTGAAGCTAAGATTCAAACCAGAAGCTAAAGGTATAATCTCGGGGATAGAATTGGGGAAAGAGTTATTCCAAAGCTCATAAGAAAATTCTTAACTTGTTTTGATATTATTTATATTTTCCTACTTTAGGATTTTTTAAAACAGAAAAAATATTATGGTTTTCAAAATAAAATATAGAATATGCTCATAAAGTCTTTCTAAAGTATTTATTTTTAAGTAGATAGTTTTATAGGTGAGAAGTTATTTCTTAAAGTTCCTTCAGATAGGCAAATCTGTCAGCCTTTGCTTCTGCCTACAGGCATACTCCTTTTCCTCAGTTAGCTCTTCCTTCTTAGTGAACAAGCTTTCTCTTTTTCTGAGGGAAGGAACCAATAGAGTAATTACGTACCTAAATTTTTTAACATTTTTTGCTAATATTTGATTAATTGTTCTTGCTTTTGTTGTTAATGAATAGGTTATACTTCCTCTGCAAGTAGAAAGCTAAGATGAGAAGTTGTAAATATTCTTAAGTAAGGATTTCAGTCATTACGAATATGCTTGCCAATTTTAGGCAATATTCTGTCCTAGGAACTGGAGGAATGAATATGATTTTTCCAACTATGAAGTCAATAATAATATAGGGAGTATCAAAGAGGAATCTCACATTATTCAAGTGGAACTGCATTTAAAAGCTCTACTAGTGTCAGGCGTGGTGGCGCATGCTTGTAATCCCAGCATTCGGGAGGCTGAGACCGGAGGATCCAGGTTCTCAGCCAGCCTCAGCTACCTAGTGAGGCACTCTGCAACTTAATGAGACTCGGTTTCAAAATAAAGAATAAAAAATAGGGCTGAGGGTGTAGCTCGGAGGCAGAATGCCCCTGAGTTCAATCCCCAGTACCGCAAAAAAAAAAAAAAAAAAAAAAAAAAAAAAAAAAAAAAAAAAAAAAAAAAAAAAAAAAAAAAAAAAAAAAAAAAAAAAAAAAAAAAAAAAAAAAAAAAAAAAAAAAAAAAAAAAAAAAAAAATAAATAAATAAATAAATAAATAATAAAATAAAAGCTCTACTAGTAAGATAAAGAGAATTGGAGAAGAGGTGGGTTATTGAAATAGGAAGGAAAATTGCACCATATTGAGATATGTTACTTTTGTGAAGATTGTGAAAATGCTTCTATTTCTCTGAATTACTATTTACTGAGAGTGGGATGGTAAATCAGAGGAAGCAGAAGAGCAAATAGGGTTGAGTTTAGAGGCATCACCTCAAAGGATGTGATTATTATGCCCCTCCCCTCCATAGAAACTAATGTCTTAGTCAAAGAGAATATCTTCCCAGGGCAACTGAAATCTTACCTCAAGTGATCTTCCATACAGAATGAATCCTCAGTAAAAGGCAAAGTGAATGGTCTTTACTGAGCAACTCCTGGCAGCTTTTATGTCCCTCAACCCTAAGTCACTGTTCTTGGTTTTCAACCTCTGATGTCTATCATCCCATGTTTCTTTCATAGTTATGGATTTACTGTGGGTATTCCTTGGTAATCTATCTCCAACACAAGGGCAAGACTAGAAGACTACCCTGTCTCCTTCACACTTGCTTAGCTGGGGGCCTGGCACACAGTCAGAGATCAACAGATATTTGTGAGACAATAGGTTACCATCTGAGTATCAAAGCCTTTACCATATTAAACTGTAGAGTGGACTTTGGGGAAAGTGGAGGGAAGGGAGGTCCTATGAACAAATAGTTGTAATATTATAGAAACAACATCACCAATTAACCCTTTAAGCTTTTTCAGATATTTTTTCATGCAATTTTAAAAATAATGGACAGCTTTTAATTTTAATCTTGCATCAAATAAATTCTGTCACTTCCATTCATAAAGTGTCCATTTAATGTGTATTCTTAATTATCTAAGTAATATAAGATGAAAAACTTTTGTATATGGGCACGTGTGGTTTCTAGATTTAAAGATTTCCGGATCCATGACGTCAGCATTAATAAATGTCTTTGTTGGGGTATGAGTTAAAAGGAAGGAAATGAGGGTGCAGTGTACATCCTATGTTCCCTGAGAGTGCACCCTCCAAGACTGATGCATTGCATCTTTCTATTCCTTAGATTTTTCCACTTCTATCACTGTCAAATAACTACAAATGGGTTTACATGCAAGTAATCTGGTCTTGAGAGACCTCAGCACTTACTAGCACAGAGTAATATAAAATAAGTAACAGGTGAAATCTTCTGTCCTCATAAGTTAACATTTCAACAGAGAACTTGGGGCACAAAATTATGAAATATTTAAGGCCACCAGAAGAGAAGTACTAACTACAACGAGTTACAGTGACTCTCAGATGCTAAGAGGTGGCTGAAGTCATTGTGGTCACTGATTCCAGGAATGGTCTGGAGAGTCAGAAGCTAACTCTCTGAAAGTGGACAGTATGTCAACTTGCTCCTTTCTTCATAGTGACAAACAGTAATTGATGTCATTAAGTGTGCCATTAAAATATGAAAAATTTACATATAGAGCTTAGTTTATTTTAATAACTATAAAGAGTAGCTTAATAATATATTCTATATAATGAACTTCCTATCCCAGATATAAGATATATACCCTATATATCTTAAGGTAAATGAAATGCAGAAATGACTTTAGAAATATCAAAATTAAGAATACTTTGCTATGTTTTGAAGACAAGAATTTTGGAGATGTATATAATCAATTTCTTAATATTTTGAATATATTTTGTATGTTTTAAGCAAAAAAAAAAGCACTGAATTGATTATGAAAGATAATGGTTGGGGAATTTATACTTGAATTTATATACTTTGTTTATCATTATTTATTAAAAAAGAAATTCAACAACTTACTCTTATTTCTATTAGGGGAGGTGAGTATAATTAACAAGCCCAAATCTTGACTCATTAATACAATAAAGGATTATTTCTCACCACATTATTGTCCAATTTGAGTTAGCCTTGGTAGTAATGGGCAAATGCTGCATTCCTTTTTCCCGCCTACCCATTTAGGAATTTGTGTCCTTTTTTGCTGAGTGACTTTGCTATCAGAGACCTTTTGAGTCCCCAGTGAATCTTCTGCATCCAGCCTTTAGACAAAGGAGGAGAGCAGACAGAAGATTGCATTGGAAGGTGTATTTTTAGTCCACACCTGCTGGTGCTAGCCATCACATCTGATTACCTTTCTTTTGGACATAATTTAATCACATGGTTCCACTTAACTTAAGGGATCCTAGAAAATGTAATTTAGCCCTTTGTCCTGGAGGGAAATAGTTTGGAAATATAGAGCTCTGTCTTTGCCACCATGTTTAAACATGGCACACTGATTTAAAATGATCTGGATTTTCAGTATACTTCAGAAGTTTCCATTTAGCGAATTTTGAAAAGCAAAGGACCAAAAGCATAATAAGATGAAATACACAACAAATTAACTAGTGCCCGTGTTTAAGAAAATGATTGACCAAAGACAGTTCAAATGGAAAAGAAAGGTGATTAACTAATTGTTCCCCATCTTGGACCTAGTGAAATAGTGTAAAGAGTTAGGAATTTGGGTATCGCCATTAGCTACCCATGTGTCACTGAGCCATTCCATTAGTGTCTCTAAGATCTGATTACTTCCTATGAAAAGTGAGATAATAGTGATATTTGTTTTCATCCTTGCTGTTAAACAAACAAAATCATGCATGTGGGAGGGTTATAAAATATTAACTTCTAAAAACATTTTACTTTAGGCTAGTTGCATTAAGGAAAAAATAACTTTCAAGACTACTTCTGTCATTCACCTATGACTCATGAATTTTCATTTGGCATAGAGTAGCATAAAAAAAAAACCTTTCAAATATTGTAAAATCCAGGTTTATCTGAGGTAACCTTTGCTTCTTATTGGGACTGTGTGGCTGAGTAATAGTTCAAAAATAGCAAGTTATTTTGAGGAAGAACATATGCTTCCTAACAAATAAAATAAGTGTTCTGATGAGAAATTTTGTAGCATATTTGATCACACATTTAAAATAAATCAAATCTTGCAACTTAGAGCACTCATACTTTCATATGAATTTAAGTGCTTTATTAAGTACAACAGCACTAAGTTGAGTACTATTATGTGGAGTTGCTTGTTATGTGTAGCTCTTATCAACTTATCAAAACCATGCTGTGATAATAAAGACTGATGAACCCAGACTAAACATGTTATATATTCAATGTCTATGTTGCAACATTTGAATATGTACTTTGTATATAAAAAAATAAATGGTAGGTATGATTTAAAGTGACTTGTTTCATAAGTCAAACAAACAAACAAACATCTCTCTATAATGAATTGTTGGTGTGTGTCTACTAAGAGTTCATGATGTGTTCATTTAACAGACAGTTGAAGACCAATTTATTGGAGGAAGTAGAGATTCTCTTAGGTGTTTTCAGGATAACAACAACAACAACAACAACAAAACAGCCATAACTTCCTTCAGGGGAGCTTTCCAGTTATAAGACATCTGATACGCAAGACAAATCAGTGTAGTCAAACCAGTTTTTGTAAGGGGCAGGAGAAAGATAATACATGGTATAAGTGTGGCAGGGTGAGTTTTCTTTTAGATTGAAGAACAGAGAAAGAAAACATCATGTAGGAGGAGCATCTTTATTGATTCTTGGAGGATGGAGGGAATTTAGCAGTGTGGTAATCATGAATAATAGTTCAGGCCGGGAGCAGAGGATGACAGAGAATCCTAGAGAATTAGATAAATAAAAGAATAATTGGAAGTTGGGCATGGTGGTGCATGCCTGTAATCCTAGTACCTGGAAGGCTGAGACATGAAAACCATAAGTTTAAGGCCAGTGTGCACTGTGCAGTGAGACCCTGTTTCAAAATAAATAGAAAGAGCTGGGGGTGTGACTCAGAGGCAGAACCCCTGCCTCCCCCAGGGGTCAACCCCCAGTATCTCACCCGCACATGAATAAAGGGAAGTATTAAGCTTAGAAACATAAGTTGTTGTCAGACTTTGGATAACCTTAAAATCAAGACAATTTCATGGACAGTTTTGGTGAGACACTGATGAATTTTCATGAGCAGGTGATGTCACTAAAAGAGCCCTGAAAGAACATTTTAAAAAATCATAAATTTCTGAGATGACCTCATGATTACTGTTGACTCTTGAGAAGGCTTACCTTACTAGCATATCTAGATCTGGATCTTCTCCAGTAACTTTGATTTTGTTTGCCCAAGATTTTTAGGTGATTTTGTGAATTCATGTTCAACGTCCAAAACTGTTATGCGATGGCTACCTATTGTAGGGTTCTTACATAAAGGTAGTAATGCTGTTATTTAATAAAGAGAAAGTAATATTAGGTGAAGCGAGAGACAAAAAGTATTAAATGATGTTATAATAATAACACTGTATAACATTTGGGAGAGAGCAAATAAATAGTATAGTAATTAAGTTTTAGGGGCACTCAGGGCTGTGCCTGGATCACAGAGGAATGAGGTGGAAGAATGAGAATGGCTCTCAGCCCCACACTGAGTAATAAGCAGGTTATGGTTTGAAAATAAAATGTCCTTCGAACCTTATGCACTGAGGGCAGCCATGCTCAGAGGTGGGTCCCTGGAGGTGTATCCTTGGGGACTATATGTGTCCCTAGCCCCCTTGCCTGCTCTCTCTGCTTCTCACCATCATGCTCTAAGGGCCTGTAGCTCAGGTTCCTGCTTGGCAGCCAGCTTAAATGGACTATATATACATGGACTGAAGTCTTCAGAACCGTAAGCACATAAATCTTCCTTCCTCTAAGTTGTGGTTGTCAGGTGTTCATATCACCCTGGTGAGAGTGCTCGCTGAAACAGAGACTGATGGTGCATAACCAGGAGCTTCTGAAGACAATGAAGAACCTTTCCTACCCTTCCAACAATCGCTTCTTGCATTGTCATAAGTTTGCTCATTGTAGTCTATAATAGGAATCATAGTAATGATTTTTGAAACCTAAGTTTTCTAAAAATAATTTTAATTCAGCTAATAAAAATTTTAGTTGGCTGCTTTATAATTTTTGTAAAAGATAGTGGTGGAATGTTCAAAAGCTGTGATGAGTATATTTTTTGCTTCTTACAAGTTGAAAAAAAAAACTTTCCTTTTTGCTCCTTTCTACTTCTACTACTGTCTAATTTGAATAAGATTCTAAATATGTTTAAAATATATACACATAATATAAAAGTCAAGATGTGGGAGAGCAAGGACCAATAATAAGGTCCACTAAGGATAAAAAAAATTTGATGAATTAAAAATGATTATGTTCATAAGATCCAGGAGCAAAGGTGCTATCATTTTGCATAAATAAGTGACTTACGTTATTTGTATCTGTATTTCTAGCCATCTTAGAAGAGAGGGAAAGATGATAGGTTTCTGAGACCGACATTATCTCTAATATGTAAACAAGGCAGCCACTCAGGAGAAGCACAACTCTTCCTAATGCCAATCCTGGGAAACATCTTTTCTGTCAGTATTCTGAGAGAAGCTCCGTAGAATGTAATGAAGACCAAATGTCCTCAAACATCCTTATACTAGGACAGGCTTGTCTTAGGACTTTTTTTTTTTTTTTTTCTTGTGGTGCTGGGAATTGAACTCAGCGGCATTCTACATCTGAGCTATACCCCCAGCCATATATTTTATTCTTTATTTTGAAACAGGGTTTCACTAAGTTGCGTAGTGCCTCACTAGATAGCTGAAGCTGGCCGCAAACATGGATCTTCTGGTCTCAGCCTCCCAAATGCTGGGATTACAAGCGTGCACCACCATGCCTGGCTAGGACTTTTTAAAATGTACTTTTACAATGCTTTTGGCTAATTGCATATGCCTAAGCAGCCTCCAGGGATTTCTACATGGGCCAAAAAATGTACATCAGGTGCAAACTGTAAGGGAGGGACTTAGAAAGTAGCCAATCCACAGCTAGCCAGTGGTTTTCTGTATCACCTGGGGGGCTTGTGACAGATGCAGGTTCTCAACTCCCTTCTCAGACTTACTGAGTCATAATCTTCAGGGACAATCAAGAACACATATATGAAGTATCTGAGGTGACTTAAAGGGAATTTAGATAATCCTTTATTAATATTATTTCTGTTAGCTGAGCATGGTGGCAATACCAGTACCTGGAGGATGAGAAAAGGAGAATGGCAAGTTCAAGGTCATCTTAAGTGACTTATTAGGACACTGTTTCAAAATTAAAAACAAAAAGCATTGGAGATATAACTCAGAAGTAGAACCCCATTGTTTCAATCATTACACACACACACACACACACACACACACACACACACACACATTTCTCTTAACTGAGGTTTAGGATTATGTAGCAATACATTTGGAGATTGTCTCTATAAACAAGTCTAGAAACTAAATATAGATTCATTTACTGATTAAAGGCAGAGCTGATGCTTTTGCTATTATCCAAGCACAGGAAAAGGTATTAGATAGTTACTGTCTAATATGTGCAAAATACTGTAAGTATAGAGGAGATGCAAAGATGACATGGTAACTATTTCTAACAAGCAACATTAAGTAGGGAAGACTGTTGCAATCAATTTGACAGAATGAAATAAGAACCACAAGCCGGGCGTGGTGGCGCACGCTTGTAATCCCAGCATTCGGGAGGCTGAGACCGGAGGATCCGGGTTCGCGGCCAGCCTCAGCTACCTAGTGAGGCACTCAGCAACTTAGTGAGACTCGGTTTCAAAATAAAGAATAAAAAATAGGGCTAGGGGTATAGCTCGGAGGTAGAATGCCCCTGAGTTCAATCCCCAGTACCAAAAAAAAAAAAAAAAAAAAAAAAAGAAATAAGAACCACAAGGTATAAGCAAAGTGTTGTGATGGTTATTTCTATTTCTATTCTGTAGATTTTTTAAACAGATGAGGAATTTAGCTCAGAGAAATAATGCGTTTTAGGTGGTATAGTATATATGTTATAATGTTAGGAATTGGACTCTAGATCCTTGCTATTTTAGGTAAGTTTACATTTTAAACAGATAGCCTCATTAAAAAAAGAAAGAAAAAGAAAAAAAGAAAGGAAAGCTATTAAGAAAATGAGAAAGATAGTCTTCTAAGTCAGTAGGCTTCTCTGTTCAACTCCAGTATTTCAGAAAGTGTAATAGTTTTAAATTGCATCTCTTAGAGGACGTGTTATTTTTAGTCAATATAAACTTATGTGAGCCCTGCAATCTTCTTCAGGAGGTGATTAAGTAGAGATTAAAATTTGTCAAAATAAAGATTGTCATGATTAAACTTTACTCCCCAAAACAAAAACAAGATTTATTGCTATATGAATGGCAGGTTCTTTTTATCCCTGTGTTGTGTGAAGTTTAATGGAATGAAACATATAGTCTTCAAGAAATATTCAAATAATTTTAATATTTACCCTTGATATCAGCTTCAGAACCCACATTTAGTGGATAATGAGAAAGAGTGGCTCATCAAAGGAATATATTCAGAATAAAGAAAATCTTTTTTCCATTAGGAACATTTTTATACTTTATGAATCCTTCCTACCAGACATGAGGGGCATTTCTGAGTACTTCGTACTTCAGTTGCAATTGGCCATGATTTACTCATGGGTATATTTGTCTCATATTCCCACAGTAATGTAAGCCTTTTGAGACATCTTCATAGTTTTCTTTCTTACATCAGATTGATTTAAGTGTTTGTACACAGGACATGCTCAGCAAATATTTGGGTGAAGAATGAATGATGATCACTGTGATAATTATAAGTCAAATCTAGTCTAGCCATCTCTGCCTTTAACCAGCTCGCAATGGCTGCCTTTCCACCCTCATCAAAGCCTTGCTAATCGAAGTTGTTTTTAGACAGTGCTGCTGAGTGTTGATAGTGGTGCTGTCGAGAAGGACAGCATTTACTGGGTGTTTGGTCTGTGCCAGGTATTGTTTGTAGAGGTATGGAAACACCAGTGTTCATTTAGCCAGCCCAACAGTCTTAGAGACTCTTATTGTCTCCACTTTGGAGATAAGGAAATGGGTTTATAAGGAATTCATAATTTATGCAAAGTTGTGGAGATAGTAAGTGAGGGACTAGAATTTAGATTTGCTTTTAAAGTGCTGCTTACTGCTCAAAGAAAAGAGTAAATACGTACCTAGGAAGTAATGAATGATCCAGCCATTTGCAAAGAGCATGAATGTACAAAATGAGCTGATTTGGAATATTATCTTCAGATGTATTCCTCTTACTAAGGAATTTTTTTAAACTAATAAGGACTATTGAAATATTAATAGTACTAAATACTTTCGGTGGCTTTATTCTTTTCTTTTATGAATAAAACCAAAACAAAGCAATTAACTGTATAGGGCTCTATTAAACCAACTCAAAGGTCACATATTTAAATATAGGGTAGGAAGGAAATTTAGAAGTTAAATTCTCATGAAAACATTGACTCCTCTGCATTTTGTATGCAGTAAATTAAAATACACATTTAATAGCCTAACAAATTCAGATTGAATTTAATATAATTTGATGGTTGCTAGTCTGACAAACATAATTGTGCATTTTGTGCTTAAATTTTATTAATGAATTTTCCAATTATTATACTATTTTTCATTCCAAAGAGATAAAAATAGAATAGTATTTTATGACTTCTTTCTAGAACTATGTACCATTTGATAAGTCATTTTATTTTTTTTAAAATTAAACCTCTGCCAGGGTTAATAAAATCTTTTAAAAAGATTTATTGCATACAATAATACAAGGATAATCAGTCAGGTAATTTTAAGCAAGATATTATTTATTAACTAAAGCTTCTATAGCAAAATACCAACTCATTAATTTTTATCAGAATAACATGAGATCTAATAACTCACTTTAAAAGCAGGTTCTTATATTGTAGGGAATTTAATTGAGTAAAACTTAAAAACACATGAATTGATTTTTTTGATGTGCCAGTTTTCAAGCACTTATTCTGTATTTGTAAAGCCACATTTTACCTAGCTATATCTGAGAAAAAATGAAAAAATGTATTATTGATCCCAGAAATGTCCTGGTACAAGTCTCTGATGAATTTTAGTGAAGGAATTGGATGTGTGGATGTAATAATGTGTTCTTTCTCATCTTAAAAGATAGCAACCCACAAGATAATCTCTGAACAAGAAAGAACTACTGGGTATATACTTATCACTTTAGAGTAAAGCCTTGAAAAAGCCTGTTAAGTTTAAGTTTGGGGTTTTATAAGCCCTTCTCTAAATTACTTATGTGTGAAAAACAACATGGGGAGAGGAGTAGGAGAAGAGATAATACTCCTGAGAGTTTTTCACATAACTGTTTAGAATTTTAATTTGAGGAAAGAAGCACTTTGGCATTTTGATACTATCATCTTTGATAAGTAGTTTAATTGAAATAAATAACTGTCACATTTAGCCTTTTAATGCTTGGATAAAATTGGTGTTTTAAAGTCATCTGTAAATTTTGTGCAGAAAAGTTTGTTTGGATGAGCATAGGCTCATGGTTTATTCAGAGGTAGGCAGAGAAATATTAGCTGATACAAAAGCACAAATCCATAATGAATAAAGTTTTGTGTTATTTAATTAGAATTTGTATTTGGGACACTTCTTGATTTATATATAAATAGAATTTTCTTTAGGGCCTCTTTTAGAAGGATGTGTAGATCTGTGTACATGTCTAGGAAAAACCTGAGAGGGCTCTAGCCTCTCATGTTTGGCAGACTTTGAATCTCTTCAGAAGTAGGAAGTGAGGGCTAAGACAGAGATGTAAATTGCCTGCTGTTGCATTGAACCCATATCCCAACACACATAGATCCCTTTGCAAAGGCTAGAAAACATATTGGTTCAAGGCATTTAAGAAAATTCTTGTCTTATTAGTCACTAATCATGAGTTTAACTTGGTATTAACTTCAGTGACTAAACATGACAATAAATAAAGAATTTAGAGATTTGGTTCAGAAAAGTCACTAAGCAAAGAGCAGCAGCACTGGCAGCAGCAACAACAGCAATAACCATAATAAACAGCCAAAACAGCGAACACTGGGCACGTGGGAAGAATCTGATTTCCAGAGTTATGCTATATTATTCAACATGTCGAGTTTTCAACAAGAAAGCACAAGGCAAGTTAAAAAACAAAACAGTCCGGGTACAGTTGTACAGACCTGTAACTGCAGTACTTGAGAGGCTGCTATAGGAGGATCACAGGTACCAAGACAGTATCAGTAACTTGGTGAGACCCTCAGCAACTTAGTGAGACCCTTTAATGTGTCGTGTGTGTGTCTGTGTATACTATATGTATTGCTTGTAATATTGTACTATATATATTGTAATATATATTTTATACAATATATACAAACACATATATACTATTGCGCTGTACATATTGTAATATATAGTGTATATAGTATATATATATACACACATATATATATATATTATACAACACACACACTCACACACACACACACACACAGGGCTGGGCTGTAGCTCAGAAGAAGAAGGCCCTTGAGTTTAATCCCTAGTAGCAAAACAAATAAACAAACAAAGCAAAAGCAAAAAGAGGGAAATATAGCTCATATACAGGAGAAGAAATATAATCAATAAAAATAGTCCTTGAGTAAACCCAGACATTGGACTTTGTAGACAAAAAATTAATTCAACTATTACAAATATGTTCAAAAATTAATGGAAACCTTTCTAAAGAACTAGAGGAAAATATGAGGATAAGGTATCACCAAATATAAAATATCTATGAAAAGTTGGACATTGAAAAAATTGAAATTTTGAAGATGAAAAGTCTAATAATCGAAATGAAAAATTTGACCTAACAGGAGATTTGGGCTAGCAGGGGAAAAATTAGTAAACTTTGGGGTCAAGTGAGATTATTCAGTGTGAGGAATATAGAGATAAAAGAATGAGAAAAAATTTAACAGAGCCTGAGAGACCTGGCAAACACCTTTAAGTGTGGCTATATATATATGACATGAAAAAGAAAGAAACAAGAGTATTTCAAGAAACAATGGCTAAAATCTCCCCAGTATTGATGATAAACCCCAATCTATATATCCACAAAGCTTGATAATCTCCAAGTAGGACAGATTCAAAGAAAATCCTACCTAAAACATATTAATTTAATTGATGAAGCAAATAATAGAGAATCTTGAAATGAAAGCAACAAAAGAGATATATTTATCTTATGTAAGGGATCCTCGATAAGATTGACAGCTAATCTCTTCAGGAACAATGGGAGCCAGAATACATTGGGTGACATATTCAAAGGGCTGAAAGATTGCCAATCCACAAATTTATTTCTAATAAAACTTTTTTAAAATTGAAGAAGATATTCCCAGATAAACAAAAACTCAGGAAAAATTATCACTATCAGAACTGTTCTGTAACACATACTAAAGGAAGCCCTTCACGCTGAAATAAAAGGATATAATACCACAATTTAAGTCCATTTCAAGAAATGAAGAACACCGATAAAGGTAACTATATATGTAAATTTAAAAGATAGTATTTTATTTGTAACACTTTCCTATCTGATTTTAAATACAAATGCATAAAGCAATAACTACAAAACTATGTTGACTGGTACCTTGTTGTTTGATAGCATATTGAGAAGTAATTTGTGATAATAATAACAAGAAAGGAGGAGGGAACACAGATCTATAGAAGCAAATTTTGTATCATTTAAATCAAGTTGGTATTAATCTTAATTAGGTTGTTATAAATTGAGATGATAATTTTAATTACTATAAATTAAGAAAACAACTAAAATATGTATTAAAAGAAATAACAAGATAATTAAAACAGTACACCATAATAGTAAAATAAAGGAACAACAACAACAAAAGGATATAGGGAAAATAATAACAAAATGGTAGATATAAATCCACTTTATCAGTAATTTGCTTGGTATACATGGATTAAATATCCTAATCAAAAAGCAGATATTGGAAGTATGGATTAGAAAGCATGACTTATCTATGTTCTGTTAGATTCATAGACGAAAACTGATTGAAAATAAGAGGATGGAAAAAGATACCCGATGCAACAATAACCAGCAAAAGGGCTGGAGTGGCTATACTAATATCAACATATTAGATATTAGACATGGTAGACTCTAAAGGATGATAGGTGTTACCAGAAACAAAAAATATTTTATAGTAATAAGAGGCTCAGTCTGAGAAGAAAATATCACAATCATAAATACTTATGCATCTAACAAAAGGGCCCTCAAATACATGAGGCAAAAACTCATAGAATTAAAGACAGAAAATTCAACACTTTTCAATAATAGCCACAGAAAGAAGTCTTGAACAGCAGTTTAGACTGACTAAACCTAAGAGACATCTACAGAGCACTCCATCCAACAATATTCTTCTCAGTGCATTGTCCTCCAGGATAAGCTATTCATGATGGGCTATAAAATAGGGTTCAGTAAATTTAAAAGAACTGCTATCATGCAAAGTATATCGTCCAACCACAATAGAATAAAATTAGAAGTCTAAAACAGAACATAAGCTGGGTGTGGTGCCACACACTTGTAATCCCAGTACTTGGGAGACAGAGACAGGAGGATCGCAGGTTTGCAGCCAGCCTCAGCAATTTAGTGAGGCCCTCCACAACTTAGTGAGACCGTTTCAATCCCCAGTTCTGAAAACAACAGCAGCAAAACAAACAAACAAAAAAACAAACAAACAAAAACCAGGTCACATATTAATACACAAATATATGGAGTTAACACACTTCTAGAAATTCAATGTGTCAAAGAAGAACAAATTAGGTTCCGCATACATGCACACATTGATAAATAAGTGGTGGACACATTATAGTTTTTAAAAATTTATTTCACTATTATAAATTTTTTGGCACTTGAATTGAACCCAAGGGTGTTTACCTCCAAGCTACATCCCCAGCCATATATATATATATATATATATATATATATATATATATATATATATATATATATATATATATATTTTTTTTTTTTTTTTTTTTTTTGAAACAGGGTATTAGTTGTAGAGGGTCTAAGTTGCTGAGTCTGTCCATGAACCTGGGATTCTCCTGTCTCAGCCTCCCACGGATTACAAGTGTGCATCACCAAGTTCAGCTTGCACTATTATTTAAGGAAAGTATTTTCTTTCCATGGTGAAATTAGATATGGGAAATCTTAGCTTGCTAAAATTGATGTACATATATTAATTATATAGGAGGGACATGGATCCAGAGGCCATTGATTCATTTTGAAGGATTGTCATATTCTTATTTTAGAAAGGATGATTCCTGTTAAAATATTCTTACCTATATATATGCCTGCTATGTGGATTTTAGTTCTTAAGGAGATTGATTGACTTTACTATCTTATTGACATTTGAAGGCCCTTGCTTCAAATCTGTGCATCATTTAGACAGAATTTTAAATTCTAAGAAAAATTTATTGATGTAACTGAATTTAGAAAATTAGCTATCCTTTATTTTTTTAAAATTTTTTATTGTAGTAATTCGTGCAATATAGCATACATCTTTGTTAAGTACAAGTTGTTAACAACATATTTGCACACAATTCTCATTTGATCCCTTCCCCAATTCCCACCCCATTACCTCCCCCTCCCTCCCCCTCAGGTTCACTTTGGTGAGTGACCTTGATATGATTGTGTACGAACATCATGTGCTTTAGGGTGTCCCTCTGCCCCCTGCGTCCACTACACTTAAATCAACTTCGTTGCTTATCGAGGATCACTCCTTTTCATCTGGAGACCCTCCTATGCCCCATCTTCTCCCTAGCATCCACATATTAGGGAGAACATATGCTTCTTAACTCTTTGTGACTGACTAATCTCACTTAGCATAATGTTTTCCAGTTGCATCCATTTCCCTGCAAAGAACATGATTTTATTCTTCTTTATGGCTGAGTAAAATT